>VXCM01002819.1:149050-200027 GCA_014773175.1 Lucifuga dentata | reverse complement strand
AGAGAAAGAGAGAGAGAGAGAGAGAGAGAGAGAGAGAGAGAGAGAGAGAGAGAGAGAGAGAAATAACAGAAGTTTCAAGTCCCTCCTGTCTTCCTCTGCACTACACCCCCTGCTGGTCATATGTGGAACTCGCCGATGCTCCATTGCTTTACATTACATAAGCTACTTTCTTACTTTATTAGATTAAAAATACATATATATAAATGATTAAAATATTCTAAATTTAAGTCAGTGGGGTTGTGCAAAATCTGTGAGCTAAAGTCACCAGGTCTAAAAAAATAAAAAACAAAAAGAGGGATCTTTGGTTAAAGGTTTTTTTTTTTTTTTTGTTAAAGCAATTTGAAAACACTTGGTGGGAAAGTTATGATTTTATCTCTGCATTTGCATGAAACCATCCCGAGATAGAAGCAATAACATACTGAACTGAGAAACTACAACACAAATAACCCAAATTCACAAACACGATTTCATACAGCTAATACATCTTTTGAGATCCAAAATGACTGGTAAACTTTGACATTGTCCTTCAGCTTGATGGATCACATCTGATATTTAATACATCTAATAGTTATTACCAACAGAACAAAATTTATCAAATTTTTTTTCCCAAACAAATGCTGTATCACACACATTAAAAAGCACTTTCAGTATTACATGTACACGGAGGTCACACTTTGATCTGGTTTC
Source organism: Lucifuga dentata (assembly GCA_014773175.1). Taxonomy (NCBI): domain Eukaryota; kingdom Metazoa; phylum Chordata; class Actinopteri; order Ophidiiformes; family Bythitidae; genus Lucifuga; species Lucifuga dentata. The sequence continues at coordinate 199,340 of VXCM01002819.1, read as the reverse complement.
ACGCCATAGTCTACCAGTGTTTCAGGCATCAATAGAATGGGAAAAAATGAAGTTGTGTATGTGTGTATGTGCATGTGTGTGAGTGTGGCTGGGTGGTCTCCACACACAGAAGGAGCAGCATAGGAGCAGTAGCACTGCCATTAGTGGTGTGTTGTCTTGCTAATAGGCTCAGTTTGGAGTCAATGGGCTGCCTGAGGAAGAAGACCATCCATGTATTAGATCCCTCTCCATTCAAAGTCTAATGCCATCCTCGGTCCAGCCCCCCTCACCCCCACCCCCACTGATGTTTTTAAATGCTGCCTCTGTGTGTGTCTGNCCCCCACACACACACACACACACTCTCATGCAAAGTCATTTCCTAGACATATGAACCTCTAATATAGGTAAACCTCAGATTCTCCTGAATGATAGAATCTCCTTTACACACCAAACAGCCTCCAGACTTCAAAGATCCAACAATTTCCAAAGCCAAAGGGAATGATGTGTTTGTAAGGAAAAGCAGATCAAACTGTGCTAATGTTCTCTTTTTTGCCTTCCTTATTTACATGATAGGATGTTTTATTTCCATATTCTCTGTATATGTGAAAAAAAACAAAAACTTCACCTTCAACACTGATGTGGGTGAATATTAGGAGTTAGAAGAAGGATCAGATAAGGTCTGTCCTGAGCGACCTCCTCATGTTATGAAATGATGTTTCCTTTAAAAATGAAAGAGTGATAATGAAAAGCCGAGCTGACAGCTGAGGGTCAGGGCTTTCATCTCTGCTTAACGGGTTTATCCTTAAAGGGAATTCCACTTATTTTTTTTTTAACTCTAGAACAGGAAGGCTGGATTGAGGCAAGTAGACCATAAAGGGTGTGACAAGCTGAAGGGTTTCTGCTTTGTTTGTTTTGCTTGTTAGCTCAGGAAATGATCTTGAAATAGTAATATACAGCATCTGGGGCCAAAAAGTTTTTTAAAAATCCATGAGGAAAGATGTAGCAGCATCACACACTTTCCAGAATCTGCTGTTTGGTGTATATTGAGATAATTATGAGGTATTCTTGCTCAGATGAACATTTTCTGTTTTATGACTCCAACCGGTAATCCTTTGATATTTGAGGCGGCTCGCCGTTGACCCTCCATGACGTCCCCTGACTTAAGCAAGACCCTGCATTAGGTGCTTCACACCACGTGGGACTTAATTCCTTAAACAAACCATGTTTGAGTGTGATTTACAACTAATCTGACCGGGCGACGGTCATTTCTATCTTTCCTTTAATAATTTACGATTGGTGGAATTTATAGCGCTGGTTTCCTGGCCGTGCATGCCGCTAAATCCGTATGTCTGTAATATAATGAGATTTTAGCGCAGCGAGATTATAAATTATGATGTGATTTGTTCTCTTGCTGTTTTGTCAGGGCACAGCTTTGAGTGTGTGTGTGTGTGTGTGTGTGTGTATNATTTGTTCTCTTGCTGTTTTGTCAGGGCACAGCTTTGAGTGTGTGTGTGTGTGTGTGTGTGTGTATGTGTGTATGTGTAGCTTGGGGACATGGCTGGCATTTGGCTGCCATGGCGCTCTAATTGCTGACGTACACACAGATAGATGGGACCTGATGGTTGGTGTCGCCACTGCAGGGAGAAGAAAAGGGAGGAGAGGGGAGAGGAGAAAGTGAAGGAGAAGCAATGGATGAAAGAGCAAGGAGGAGAGAGAAGAGGAGGAGGAGGAGAAAAAAAAGGATAGGTGGCTAGAGGAGATGAGGAGAGGGCAGTGAGGTAGGAAGGAGGAGGGACAGGAGGTGGTGGGATACAAAGGATGGAAAAGAAGAGGTAAAAAAGGACAGAGCGGGGAAAGGATGGATGGAGAGATAGATGGAGAGATGAGTGAGGAGGAGTGATATTGTCTTGTGGCAGAAGACTGAAGGCTGCTGCTACTGTCTGGTTAACCACAGTGGAGAGAGAGAGAGAGAGAGAGAGAGAGAGAGAGAGACAGCCACATTCATCTCGCTCTCAGATTTGTTGCTCCAGGGAGCTGTTGGAAAATGAAGAATTACATGGCCCTGATCAGATTACATTACCGAACAAGTGATTACATGCATTTGACTCGTGTACAAAAGAACAAAAATGAGGGAAGGGGAAGGAAACATACATGATCTGATTAATTATGTAATTATGTGGTATTTCTGCCGGCTATGATACATGGACAACATTTTGAGGTAAGGTAGATGGGTAATTTCATCAAAGCCTGCTGTCTGAAGCCGCTTTAACACAGCTGGAGGCTAACACCGTTAGCATCTGTAGCAGTGCTGTTGCTTCTCTTGGTTTTAAAACTGTTCTTTTGTTGATTTATATGTACCAATACCCTGACATTCATCTCTAAAATTTGTTCATACGATTTGTGAATCATTTTTTCTTAAATGACTGCAAGCTGTCCAGGTCCTGAGGCAGCAAAGCAGCCTTGAACCACAGCGCTCCCTCCACCATGCTTCATAAATACCGTAAGGTTTTGGCGTTGGTAGGCAGGTCTTTTTTAAAATCTTTACACACAGGTTTTGCATTTCTGGCAAGATATTCACCTTTTATCTCATGATATAATGCTTTAAAGGACAATACTATCAATTTAGCATGTGCCTGACTCCCCATACATACACAACCCGCATACGTGGTCTGTTACTGATCAAACATTTCCCAATATTCTGTATACGACTGGAGCAGTTAATTTTTGAATTGTTTTTCCTACCTTCCAGCCTACCATTGGTTTCAGTTCATTCCAGTATGCTATTAAAATCAACTTGTAGAGACTTGAATTGTGCTTGAGATAATTAATCCATCACAGAGAACATGATTAATTAACTTCTGATCCAACATAGAGCTGCACAGAAGACAATGTATGTCTCTGCCAGGGAATAAAGTCCCAGGATAAGACAGCTTTAACCAAGAAGTTAAAATAACTGTTACCAGGTGAAACATTAAATTTTAAGGTGGTTGTATCACCTGAACATTTGATTTTGAAAGATTATTGGATTTTGGCAAAATAACAGGAAAACTAAAGTTTTATGTTTTGGAAATTGTCAGTAATGTAACGTGTTTCCAGGTAGCATGTATTGGGCTTAAACATGCAAAATTGTCCTTTAAATTGTTATGGAATGTGCATTTGTGACACTATTATTAAAAAAAAAAAAAAAAAAAAAAAAAAATAGAAAATAGAAAATATATTCCTGTCCTCCTGTACAGTTTTGAAAGGAAAGGTCATGGCTGATGTTGAGAATATTATTTATGTTTTGGATGAATATTTATGTTTTTGGGTGGAAATTAAAGGCCATTACCGCTGAGATAACACTGAGTATATGAATTGACAGCCGCTATAAAGGGCTTTTATTTAGAATGATGAGCCAAAGGTATAGGAAAATAATTTAAAAAATCATAAATGAATTTAAGACTCAGATTCGCTCATTGATCTTCCCCAGAATTAATCTGTTGAACTCCAGTCATAGAAACCTAAATGTTTGACTTTGGCACAACAGTAAATACAGATATCATGAACCTATATTAATAACAAAGGCATTTTGTGAAAATTCTAGCCTAGGCTGCAATTTTATATTTTCCCCATATAATGTGAAACTTGTAAAATCAAGAAGACTTCTTCAACAACTGTCAGAATCTGGATCTGAGGCATTTACCCATTGTTTTCTCGCTGATGAAACATCCTTATACATGGATCAGACCAAAAAATCAAGGTTATCATAAGAGAAAATGCTGGTGTAGCAGCACGGGTTGAAGTATTGTGTTTGGCTCCAAGACTGGGAAGGATCACAGTGTATTTCCTCCCTTGTCACTCTGTTCTTTCCCGTCGTGTTCAAACATCCTCGGGGAGCGACTTGTTATTTGCTCTGAGCTGTCTGCGTGTTTGGGCTTTTTTGATTAGAGAGAGGCAGAGAGAGAGAGAGAGAGAGAGAGAGAGGGGGAGAGGGGAAAGAGCAGAGATAGCAGGAAGAGCGAGCCTTGAGGCACATGTCAACCAATGTCACAGATAATCACACATTGTCTTAAAATAGCTTTGAAAATGACAGTGTGGGGGGNTGGAGGGGGGCGTTGGGATTTAGGGGAGCGCGAGAGATGCATCAGAGCACATGTACCATAATTAAAGACAAGATAAAGTTATTTCTGACAACTCCCCCGGGAAACATTTATCAAGGGCGACGTAAAAAAAAAAAAAAAATTATCTGTAACAATAAGAGGGGAGCTGGAGGGTAACACGACGACCTGGTGCAAATGTGTTTAGATAAATATAAAGAAAGCAAGAAAGAAAGAAAGAAAGAAAGAAAGATGTAGAAAGAAAGAGTTATTTCCTCAGTCAGTCATTGGCTTCCTTCATCAAGATTATCATCTACCCAGTAAAACTGACCTATTTCACAGTCCAGCTAGCCTCTACATTGCTGCTTCCTCTGACTCTGGACCTGCTGCTGTTTGCTGAGGGACTACAGATCGCTGTTATGGGACAATACCAGTGATTTAGCATGTTTGAGCCCAATATATACAGCTTGCGTATATGTTACGTTACTGACAACCATTTCCCAAAATATACTACTAGAGCAGTAAATTTTAGAATTGTTTTTCCAACCTTCCAGAATGAAACTGGTTTCAGTTCATTCCAGTACGTATTAAAATTAAGCTGTAGAGACTTGAAACATAAAACTTGAGATACGTAAGTTATCGCTGCAAGTTACGTATCTCATCTCTTAATTTTTTTTTTTTTTTTTTNATTTTGCATGTTTGAGCCTAATATATTCAATTTTCATACACGTAACGTTACTGACAATCATTTCCCACAGGATAAAACCGTATTTCAGCTTTCCTGATACTTTGCAAAATCTCTTAAAAGATCAAATATTCAAGCGATACACCCATCTGAAGAATCAATGTTTCACCTGCTAATAGTTACACAGCCTTATGAAGTAACAGTCGTTTAAATTTTTTGATAAATGCAGGTCTTCTTTCAGGACTATATTCCCTGGTGGAGACATACATTCACTCCACGCTTTTTATTGCGCTTAAATATTAAAATTACGAAACTTCGAAAAAAACCCTGAATACACGTCTTGTTGGTGATGATGGATTACCTATCCCATGAACGTTTCAAGTATCAACAAGTTGATTTTAATAGCGTACCAGAATGAACTGAAACCAATGGTGTTCTGGAAGGTAGGAAAAACATTTTTAAATCACCATTCCAGTAGTATGCTTTGGAAAAAGATTGTCATTAACTTTACGTGTATGAAAATTGAATATATTAGGCTCAAACATGCAAAATTGGTGGTATGGTCCTTTAACTNTTTACGTGTATGAAAATTGAATATATTAGGCTCAAACATGCAAAATTGGTGGTATGGTCCTTTAACTGATCCAACATAGACCTACATAGAAGAAAATATGTGTCTCTGCCAGAGAATATAGTTCCAGGAGAAGGGAAGAGAACAGCTTTTACCAAGAAACTAAAAACGACTGTCCCTTCTACATTCTGACAATGGAATGAACTGAAACCAATGGCAGTCTAGAAAGCAAGACACAATTATTAAATATGCTGCTATCATAACATATTTTGGAAAATCGTTTTCAGTAATAGGTTATATATATTGGGCTCAAACATGCACAATCACTGGCTTGTCCTTTAACACCAACAGTTTCTCTCAACTTCTGAAACATTGGCCAATTAGAAATTTCTGTCAAACGATGCTCATATTTGACTGCTGATGCATTTTCCAAGTGTTGCATGGCGTTACCTGTAAGCTGCACAAATATTGCTAATATAACAGAAAAGACAAACAGATATTTGTACCTCTGAATACTTTCGGTTTTTGATAGAACGCTTTGCTCATCTACTCTGCAGCAGGCCGAAAGCTGGTAGTTAAGCTAAAAATAATGTTTATTCCTGCAGACGTTTAATGGTCCGTCAAATGGGATAACAAGGACGGCTGATTTGTGGGGCCTTTCTCTGCAATTACCCAGCCTTTCCACTTCCTCTCTGTTTAAATTAAACAAGCCATTGATTTTATGCCGAATATTATTGTGCCATATTCCTCAAGAGTGCTTTTGATAGAGATATGGAGTGACTGACTCAGACGTACACATGAGGAAAGGTGGAAAAAAAAAAGACAGGCAGAGTGAGAGGAAAGCAGAGGGGGATGGGTCTCATTACAGTTTGATTTATCTAGGTTGTTTTCTTGTTTTTCTTTTAATAAAAATTGACAGTTTGTGAACAGATTTACAATTCACACACCTGGACAATGGTGCGCTGAGCTGTTCTATTATTGTGTATTGGGAGCTAAGCGGTGACTCCCAACTGCTCACAGTTCAACCACATTTGACTATGACCCAGCTACCTGTGATCTTTCCAACACGCAACCAATGAGAAAACAGAATATGTGATGTAAGCAGAAGTGACACAACAATGGAGGAGAAGCTCATGATCTGTACAACACAACTTTAAAATTTTACCATAATCTGGGCAGAAAAGGTGATTGTAGGGTGAAATGTCAGCAGGCAGACAGTGCTGCCAGCTTTGTAAAGTTGCTTAAAATCTACAGCTATACCAGCGGCGTCTGCCATGGCCGCTTTTTGATGACCTGCATTACTACATCAGCACTCTGTTCCATGTGCTAACCGAGGTGCAGGGCATCAGGAATATAGACAGCGAGTTGAGCAACACATTGATTGCTCTTTGCGGGTCAAATATCATTAAAGCCATGCTAAAGCTATGCTCAAATTTTAGTATGTCTGGTAATTTGGGCAAATCTGTACTGAGCCCCTAAAGGGACCTGAGAAAAACTAAATAAATTGCTAGTTTCTCATGTGCACCAGATAGTTTCTCATGCACATGAGAAACCTTTTCCAGTAACTGCATATCCTCCTTTAATTGGTTGATGATACTGTCTGATATATTTCGGGATCTAAAAGGCAAAGACATCTTGGTCTGCAGCCATTCTGTATGTCTACGTGTCATCAAGTCATACCAGAATTTCTACCGGAAAGGGTTTCTGGTGCACCTCATACTATTGCGTGCACACCAGAAACTTTCTCATGCTCATGAGATAGTTTGTTGTGCGCACAAGAAAATTTCTGGTGCTCATGAGAAACAATCACATGCACACAAGAAACTAGAAATGAAAAAATATATATATTATTATGTCCCTTTAGGGGCTCCATAAATTTGCAACATTCAAAAACAAATTGTTTTACTCTGTAGCTGCTGCACACCATGGCATATTAGGGCCATAGAAGACAAAAAAAACAAACAAAAAAAAACAAAAAAAAAAAAAAANGGGGCATTATTCTGAGCTTTTAAACTCACAAATTTGCCAGTTTTAAAACTCAAAAATTTGTCAGTTTTAAAAGTCTGTATGCTTATAATAATTTGATGATTTTGCGCTAAATCCACAAGTATTTCTTTATTGCTAAATCCAATGGAAAAGTATAATTTAATAACGTCATGTACTTGCAAAAACCCCCAGAAATTTGCCAGTTTAAAACCTCACAAATTTGCGAGTTAAAACAAAAAAAAAAAAGGAGTTTTAATGATGAATAATAATTATTTTTTTAATTTTAAAAAATAACTAGTGCAGTACCTGTTGAAAATGTGCCTGTTTGGACCGGGCTGGACTTTATGGTGTGCCTGCCATAAGTGCCGATGGAGCGGACCATATGCTGCCACGCCTGGAGTGTATCCTGCCATGCGGACTAGTTTTTACCAACACAGCTCAATTTGAGAACCGTTCATCCAAACAACTTCACACACGACACTGCACGTCCTTGGGTCCTGAGCAATGAACCTGCTGAATTNTCATCCAAACAACTTCACACACGACACTGCACGTCCTTGGGTCCTGAGCAATGAACCTGCTGAATTTTAACTTCATACAGTTCCAAGTTCTAGAGATATCGGTGCCACAGACAGAGATTTATGGCTTTAGATGATTTTTTTTTAATAATGAAAAAGGGAAAAGAAAATAAGGAGTACAGGAATCAAACTGCCTCATATACTTACTAAATTATACGTTTCCATTGGATTTAGCAATAAAGAAATACTTGTGCTTTTAGCGCAAAATCATCAAATTATCATAANCCATTGGATTTAGCAATAAAGAAATACTTGTGCTTTTAGCGCAAAATCATCAAATTATCATAAGCATGCAGACTTTTAAAACTGGCAAATTTGCGAGTTTTCAAACTTGAAATAATTGTTTTTTGGTTTTTTTTTGGTTTTTTTTTCTGTCTTATATGGCCCTAATTCACCATCATAGCTGCACTTTATGATTTAGACAAAAAAAAAAAAAAAAAAAAAAAAAAAAGAAGAAGCTCTTGCTTGTTGCAGCATTTGAACTTTCTGAGTTAACACCCCACAGAGACTTTGCAGCATACAATCACAGCCACTCTCTTTTACTTCCCACAAATTCTGATTTCACTTTCTTTATTTTCCTCACACCTTTGTAAGTGATTACATTTCATTGTTGCACTTGAAGAAAAAATGAAATCACCTTTGGCAGGTTCATTTTACATCCCTCCGAGAGGCGTTTTTCTGACTCGTCAACCAGGTGGTGACTCTATTAGCTGTGTGTTTTCATCCCAACCTCAGAATTGCTTTGCCCGCATTTGTAAGCACAAACAACACACACAAGTAACCACCACCATCATCATCATCATCATCAACATCATCATCACGAAGGAGTGAAGATTACACAGAGAAGTCAAGTGACAAATTCAAGTGGCCAGAAGAAAAATCAATTCATTTAGGACCAGTGAGCAGCAAACCGGCTGTCAGCGCGAGAGATCAGAAAGGGCTTAACCCTGATATGACAGATGCATTAGTGACAAGACAAAGACAGTTAATTTGGTGTGTGCGAGTGTGTGTTCATTCTCCAGCACATCTTTGTGTAGCACACTGAATAGTCAACTATTCCATCAAACTGCATGGTTCAGTCTGTCATTTGTCTAAGCCTAAAAAATAAAAAAAAAAAAAGGNTAAAAAAAAAAAAAGGTAAATTGAGGGCAAAGTATTAAAACTAAAACGCTAAAACACTAAAACACTAAACACTAAAACACTAAAACGCTAAAATTATGAAACTTAAAAAAAAACAACCTTAATACACGTCTTGTTGGTGATGATGGATTACCTATCCCAAGAACGTTTCAAGTATCAACAAGTTGATTTTAATAGTGTACCAGAATGAACTGAAACCAATGGAGGTCTGGAAGGTAGGAATTTTATTTATTTTTTTTTTATTATTTACAGTTCCAGTAGTATGCTTTGGGAAATAATTGTCAGTAACCTTACGTGTATGAAAATTGAATATATTANAGTTCCAGTAGTATGCTTTGGGAAATAATTGTCAGTAACCTTACGTGTATGAAAATTGAATATATTAAACTCAAACATGCAAAATGGGTGGTATGGTCCTTTAATATCCCTGCCACTCCACGCACCTGAATTATATGTACGTTAATCCATAGCTTATTGATTTTTGCACATGTTTATAGCATTCATTTCGAATAGGAATAAAGCCATAGCGTCATGTTTTACTGTTAACATATTGTCATTGTAGTAAACATGTTTGTCGGTAACGGCCTGGTGATTGAGATAATAGTAAAAAGCACAACATTGCCTATAATGGGAATGATGCTGATTATGGCAAAGTCAATATTCATGTGTACATTAAGCCGATATTTTGCGAGAGGCAATTACAGCTGTAGTGAAATGGTGCCATTGTGCGCGTGAAACAAAATGACTTGGAAGTGTAGAACATTTTGATTAGGCCTCTTCAAGGTGATCCCGGGCCATTTTTTATGTGTCACTTCTTTCCTCCTTTCTTCCCGTCTTTCCTTTCCCTTTGAGGAAAGAAAGAAGTGTGCTGACATGTCCTTGTAGAGGGATTTCAACCATGATGCTAATAACAATAATTAGCTCCTAAGTGTTTGTGGAGGGGGTGGTAGAGACATGAATATTCTCTCATTGTGTGTGTGTGGGTGTGTGTGTGTGTGTGTGTGTTTTCCAGTACAAATGGCTTCCCTATGTCTTTTTAAAAGGACAAATTAGCCATAATTGCTCGTTTGAGGGGTCTGGTGAATAAAGGCCGCTTTTTGCTACTACATTATGCTTGTACAACTGTACAAGACCACACACACACACACACACACACACACACAGATGCACGCAGCAGGACCATTAAATATATTAACAACATAATACTGTGACATTTACGAGCAACACAGCAATTAAACCGAATCTGATAACATTTGCTTTCATAATCAAAATTGCCGAGTTGCTAAAAACCTACAGCTCAAAGTTCAATGTTTATGAGGAAAACTCCAGTTATTAATACATCAGAAAAGGTTAAAATGTTGAGCCACACCAAAGAATCAGTCATATTCTTTTTAAATTAAAATATATCCAGATTAATATGTTTTATCTGTTACTTGGGGTGAATACATAGGAACTAAATCCATACACCACTCAAAGCAATCGGGGAGGGAATTTTCTGATGCGCAAAGACAGACTCTCCTATCAGCTTTGATTAGCGCTACAGTCCGTCTTTCTCGGCTGTTAGATATGTGAGAAATTATTATTAATAACAAAATAATTTCCACAGATTAACCCCACTCTGGCTGTATTCCTGATCTCCTGGCCTTTAGGAAATTGATCTGGGAAAAGATTGATGGCTGTCCTGCTGTTTTAAAACATTTGTCCTTGTTAAGAAGCTGTTTTTTTTTTTTTTTTTTTTTTAATCTTCTATTGTACCCGAGTTACATATCCAGACGTCTGTTTAATGATGCGGTCGTATCTGAATGTGACTTTGAACAAAAGGAAAAGTATTTGGATTTCTGTAAAGACTACTTACATTAATTCACCTTGATGCTTTGTGCTTTTTGAATCCTTCGCTGCTTTCGGAAGTTCAGTGCTAAATTAGGAACTAGTTTGCTCGGAACATTCCATAGTCCCGCATAGCTCAGTCATCCTCAAAATCTGGACTGATCTGGACCAAACCACAACTGTCTCCAGATTGTGACTACTGTGTTTTCTTGCTTGTAACACCGATTACTTGACATTGCAGAATGTGACATGTCTTAAAAAACATCAATATAATTAATATGCTGCACTGAAATTGTAAAATCATTGAAAATATGTGTCCCTGCCTATAGTAAAACAATTTTTATTTAAAAAAAATAACAAACAAACAAACAAAAAAAAAAACGTAAAATTCACTTACTTTAAACTCATGTAGTACCTACTACGTCAAACCTAGATTTTTGCCATACTACATCTGCCGGCTGCGGTAGTTGACTGAGTGGACGCATGTGCAAAAGAGTACATACATAGTTCTGGTCATTGTAGCGGTCCTCCAAACTGTCGGTGCTTAATGTCCCTAATATTAAATTATTATTTCATGTGTATTATTTCTATAATCTGTGAGACATCGCTGCGTTACAAGGCAAAAATCTCCGCTTGGAAACAGCACTCCGAATGTCCGACTGCTCCACTGTCTGAGAGAGAATGTCTACGCTGCTTTGGCTTGGTCCAATCACATTCAGCGTCCCATCATCTCCATGACAACGATGGGCTGACACGGCGTTGGGTTCATTGAGAGCTGATGGCACAGATTGAGAATTGACAGCGCAGCTAGTTTCGTCAGCAGTTAGTTTGGCTCAGGGTTGGATTAGCCATTGGGAGAGACGGCGGACGGGGATGAGAACGGGTTGGGGAAGGGTCTTAGTATAAACCTGTGGCTTTTTACCTCTCCTACATGAGAACTGTGTTACTCTGATTGTTTTCCTGAGTTGTTTTTGTAATTCTTTGCTTCTTTTTGTTTTTTATCCATGTATGTGTATAATCGCGCAAATAAAATGAAATGAAATATTCGTAATGGGTAATCGGAGTATAAGGAGAGTCCACCAGCTTACTCTGATTATAACGTTTATATGTACGAATAAATCAATTTATGAACTGCATAATCTAAGTAGTGAGTATGCTCCAAATTATGCTGATTTCAATCTAATTACACTGTTTACATGATAGTTGAAAAAAATCGATTTGTTGTTTTAATCTGAGTGTAACCAAAGTTTGAATGTGCATGTAAATGTACTGACACTCTCATCAAAAACTGAACAATGTAAAAGCTTTACAGGGGTAAGACTTATTGGCGGGTTAGATATAAATGTTAGATTGCATTACATTGGACATAAATGTATGTGGTCTCATAATTTCAGGTCTATGAGTGGAGGGACATTTGTCCTTGGTTGTTCCAGAATAAACCCTAACCACAAACAAACATTGCCAGGTTGCAGCTAAAGGAACCCTGTGAAAATGTTCAAAATGGTCACATTAAAGGACCATACTGGTGATTTTGCATGTTTAGGCCATAAGTACTATCTGCATACACCTTCGTTACTGACAACCAATTTCCAAAACATAAAACCATATTTTAGTTTTCCTGTTATTTTGTCAAATCCCCTAATCTTTCAAAATCAAATGTTCAGTGAAACACCCACCTTAAAATTCAACGTTTCACCTAACATTTATACACGATTGTAGAAGTTAGTTACGGTCATTGTTCGTTTTAATTTCTCGGTAAAAGCCTGGGACTATATTCCCTGGTGGAGACACACAGTCTTCCATGCAGCTCTGTATTGGACCAGTTAAATAAAGTTACTTAAAAAAAACAAACAAACAAAAAAAAAACTAATAGACATGTAGTTTGTTGTGATGGTGGTCTGGAAGGTAGGAAAAAAAAAGTCTGCTCCAGGAGTATATTTTGGGAAATGGCTCTCAGTAACATAATGTGTGCATGGGTTATACTCCGTATATTGAGCTCAGTGATGCCAAATCAGCAGTATTATCCTTTAACAAACAATGCATTTCCAACAAACAGCATCAGCGTCCTGCAGTCTTTCTCTGGAATATGAAGTTCCTGAGATCCCCGCCTCGTCACTGAAGAACGGTAAACGTTGACTCAGAGGATATGGGTTAGTCACCTCAGTAACTACAGGGTCATATCCCAGATTTCCATTTCCTTTACCAGACTGATGAGCTCTACACAAACACGGGCGGATGGACAGATGGGCGAACGAGCCCGTAACATGGAGAGAGTGTCCTTATTTATTGTCCATGCATTTTTAAACAGCAGACCACCGAGGTCAAACGAGTAAACAGGACTTAACCTGAGGGAAGAAGGAAGGAGGAAGGAGAGGAGAGGGGGACAAATTGGAAAATGTCCAAGTGGATGAACAGAAGGGTGGAAAAAAAATGTACTGTTTGTGGAAAATTCATCAGTGGAAAACACATTTTGGAATTTGTGTACCTGTTTCAGTTGGAACCTGCATGAAACAGGAATAGAAATATCGTTTTTTCAGGTTTTTGGAGACAAAATGCAAAATAAACAGTCAAATTGAACTCTTTTCCCATTTTCTCTCCTCATTCCATCGTTAGTTACATACAAACATACTGTGACAACCATCAGTGTGAACAACGTGTGTATTTGGGAGGAAACAGGGTTAAACTCAGCCCTGCAGGTGCATTGACCTCTCACCTTTGACCTTCACTTGCAAATACACACAAATACACACACATAAAGGCATGCATACGCACACAGCCTGCAGCATTCGTCTGACTGATGTTACCGAGATCAGCTACTTCTCCACAGGGAGCAGACATCTGTGTGTGTGTGTGTGTGTGCATGTGTGTGTGTGTTTGTGTGAGAGAAAGCGAGAGTGAGTGGGGGAGAGAGAAGGTCTTCATTGATTTGACAAACAGCAGCTAAAGACAAAAAGACTAAGGTTACCTTTGGCCTTTTCTGTGTGTGTGTGTGTGTGTGTGTGTGTGTATGGGGGGGGGCATAAGAATGAGTAAGTGATGTGTGTTATGCACGTCATTTTTCCGTGTGTTCTGCAGTGTCATGCTGGTATGTTCTGTATGCACCGCGTATCAGTTGCAGCAGATGAAAAGGTTGAAATGATGCAGCGATTTACTATAATAATTTGACTTTCAATTTTCTGTTAATAAAGTTTTTTTGAGCAGCATCGGAATGGTTGTGTTTACAGTACACAACAATCATATAGATGCTATTTTTTTCCATTTATGTTCACAGGTTGCCTCCATCTTTGGTCGCAGCTTGTCTGATATTTTTGCACAGTGCTTCCATTTTTTTTAAGTTTGATGTCTCCTTCCATGATTTTTCTTTTGCTGAAGTTTGACTTCATGTAGCAGCGCTTCTTTGTAGCTATGACAACTACTGATAGTTTTTCTTCAAACTAACAAAAAATACTCAGAAACCATTTGAACCCTTAAGCAAATGACTTGGATCACCGAATGCGAAACTATAAATCAAAGAACAAAAACGAATAATATTGTCTTAATAAGAATAACCTGATCACAGAAACAAGCCGAGGCCAAATGACCACCATCACCGTTCGACCACCACCAACCCTTCACCTTCATCTCTGTTGCCATGACACTGAAGTGTGATTAGAACTGGGTCTAACCAACATGGCCGATGATATTGACTTCCTGTCTGGTTCATGCAAACAGGATGTGACAGATTTAATTTGTTTGTCAGACCACCTTAATTTAAACAGAAGGCTGGAAGTGGGAGAAAGGCAAAGAGTGAGGGACGGGGAGAACAAAGCGAAGGGATGAGTGTGTGTGTGTGTGTGTGTGTGAGTTTTCACATTTGTATTGGGATACACAGCAAACTGAACACATTTCATATTTTCATTATATCCTTCTTTGCTTCTTTTGTTTTAGTCGAAGGGTTCGAGCGATTCAACAGGGCAGCAATAAGAGAATTGGTAATGGACAGACAAATAAATGGAGAGAGAGAAGACATGGTGTGCAAGGAAGAAGGAGAGTGTGTGTTGTTTGACTAGATGAGATTGAGGAACAGAAGGAAGATGGGAAGAAGAGAGGAAGCGGTATATTAAGTAGGAGTGACTGGATGGTGTAAGTAAGTGTGAGGAACATGTGGAGGAACAGAGGTAAGGGGAGAGAGAGAGAGAGAGAGAGAGAGGTAAATATGAGGCCAACACATAGACANAACAGAGGTAAGGGGAGAGAGAGAGAGAGAGAGAGAGAGGTAAATATGAGGCCAACACATAGACAGCTTCAAGATGGAGCATGAACCAGATGGACAATCTTGACATATGTGTGTGTGTGTGTGTGTGTGTGTGTGTGTGTGTGTGTGTGTGTGTGTGTGTATGTGTGTGAGAGAACCAATCGTGATGGCAGCGGAGAGCAAGAGTGTGACAGTGAATACGGAGAGCTGCATTACTGTTTCAATCAATGATTGCTTCCCATTTCTGTTTCCTCTCTGCTCTTCTTCTCTCTCTCTCTCTCTCTCTCTCTCTCTCTCTTTCTTCGTCACCTCAGACGTTTTGTGACAGACAGCTTGTCTTCTCGTCTTTGTTCTTACGTTCCCTCTCTCGCTTTCTGAAACACACTCGCTCTCCGATTTCCGTTCTATCCTTTTTCAACCCCAAATTCAATGTTTAATTAGTTTTGGTTTTTTTTTTTTNATTTCCGTTCTATCCTTTTTCAACCCCAAATTCAATGTTTAATTAGTTTTGGTTTTTTTTTTTTGCAATAATAAAAATAAATGTATCACTGATAGATGTGTAACCTGTAAGTGTTAATTCCTCTTTGTCCTGCAATCAAAAGAACTATTACATTTCCATCGGTGAGTCGTTACCCTGGAGGAGGAGCTGAAAGTGGTTCATATTGTTCCAGTACCAAAATGGGTTCTGGTTCCACAGTGCAAAGTGAAGGAAAGTTCCTGTCCTGTGTGAGTTACCATGTTACTTCCTGTATGAACATCCTATTACGGATCTTAAATATATCTGTTTTAATCTTACTATAAAGGCAGAAATCTCTGTCTGTGGCACCAACATCTCTAGAACCCAGCACTGTCTGAAATTGATATTTGGCAGGTTTATTGCTCAGAACCCAAGGCCATGCAGTGTCACATGTGAAGTTGTTTGGATGAGCGGTTCTTAAATTGAGCTGTGCTGGTAAAAAGTAGTGTGTGCAGCAGGATACGCTCCAGGAACAGCAGCATATGCTCCGGTCCACAGGTACAGCAAACAAAGCTAGCTCACGAGGACGTACAGAACAAAATTATGGCAGGCTGCGGCACACACCCAGTCCAAACAGGCACATTTTCAACAGACACTGCACTAGTGACTTCTAAAACAACAAAACGGTTAACGGTTCCAGTCAATGATGATATGTAAGACAGGAAATTAAAAAACAATTTAATTTGTTACAATCTCCCTCTCAAGATAACTGGAATCATTGCCTGAAATCTACTTTTTCTTAATGTGAAAATATCTGGATATGTGTTTTGCAAGATTTGAGGTAACTAGTGCAGTTTCCATTGAAAACGTGCCTGTTCAAACTGGGCTGGACTTTATGGTGTGGACTGCAGCCTGCCATAATTTTGTTCTGCATGCTTGTGACCTAGCTTTCTTTGCAGTGCTCGTGTAGCAGAGCATATGCTGCCATGCCCGGAGCATATCCTGCCGCACAGACTATTTTTCAGCTCAATTCAAGAACCGCTCATCCAAACAGCTTTGCACAGGACACTCCTTGGGCCCTGAGCAATGAACATGCTGAATTTCACCTACAGTACAGGGTTCTAGAGATGTTGGTGCCACAGACAGACAGATGGACAGACAGAGATTTCTGGCTTTATAGTTAGATAAGGAATCATCCATTTTGTTGTTTTAAAGCAACAGAAATGAAACATTTTGCACAGCTTTCATCACACACAAATCGACTGGATAAAACTAAAAAAAAGAAAACAAAATTGCCGAGCTGCGTAAATTCATCTTTGGAATTCACTCTTGCAAATCTCAGCACATCTGTTTCCAGCTGTAGAACATATCGCTGGAAAATTATTTCGGTATCCGGACGGAAAGTCGGCTTCCACCGTGCCAATGTGACGCCACGAGGCAGCAGCTCTGGTGTGTTACCATGAAGACAAGCGCGCGGAGCAACAGTTGCCGTGTGGCAACGACGCTTGTCTTGGCAGGGAAATGGCCAGCGTTGAGGTCGAGTGACAGCCACACACACACACTCGCACACAGGCTCACACTCTCTCTATCCCCAAGGCTCAGTAGGGTGGGTGAAGTGCATGTGTGTGTGTGTGTGTGTGTGTGAGAGAGAGAGAGAGAGTTAAGCAGGCGAGGGTGACAGTGACGTGACACTGGTGAAATAATTATGAGTCCAAAACAGGGCTGACAGGGAGCAGCCCGTGCCCTTCAACTATCTGTCAACTGTCATTAACATAGAGCCCTGATACACAGCCTGAGGGGNAAAAAAAAAAAAAAAAAAAAAAAAAAAAAAAAAAAAAAAAAAAAAAAAAAAAAAAAAAAAAAAAAAAAAACATTTAATCTAGAATTGAGTCTTAAAAATCCTTGTTTCTAGAGAACTGGAATCAGCTTGTCCCTTGGTCCAATCTCTTCTTCTTTTGTTTAAATGATTTGGAAAGATGGACACTGTTACAGTGAGAGGGGAAAAAACACAGAGTGAGACGTGAGGAGTCTGGAGAAAGATTTGTGAGGAGGCTTGATATGAGGCGAGGAGGAAGAGACTGTGAGGGGAAGCGTGAGACAGGAAGAAGAACACGGCGTGAAAATGCTAAAACATAGCATAATACAATACTATAATAAAGAGGGACCATAACTGGTCCCTGACCACTTTGATTCTAAATTATTTTATATTTATAGTCTGTCAGATAATCACAGTTTCACTTTTATGATTGTTATGTAGCACAATGCAGACAAAAAAATATAATCCTATAAACATTTTATAATCAAATGTTTCATTGTGTTTTGTCATCATATTTTGGCCTGCAAATGAAACATGTATAAACCCAAATAAGGTAAATTTACCTTAAATACATGTTCAAGGCAATGAAAATACATCAACAAAAGCAGCAAAATGATCACTCTGCTTATTGATCAGAAACATGGGGGCGGACAGATCAGTCAGTGCTTCTTTAGCATGCATAAAGGCTGGGATGTCAAATCTTTCCGCCATTTTTAGTCTTTTTCAGGTAATACGCCTAAACTAAACATGTGTGTAGCATCCGCTAGCATGCAGAACAGAGACAATTATTCATTATTATAATTATTAACAATCCATTAGACAATGCAAAATTGAATGGTGAAAGGCCATTGCTAGGCACATGGATTAAAAAAAAAAAAAAATGGCTTTCATACCTTATACTTTTTTCATGCAATTTCAAAGAAGTTCCATGATGGTCTTCAGATAAATTAATTATAGCTGCATTTTAAGACAACTGCTGCTGTGGTTAATTGGGATTTTGTTTTTTTTTTTATTTATTTGTTTGCACAGATATTTCAAAAAGACAGTTAAAGGACTTAAAGGACCATACCAGCCATTTTGCATGTTAGAGCCTAATATGTTTAATTTTCATACATGTAACGTTACTGACAATCATTTCCCAAAGAATAAAACCATACTTCAGCTTCCCTAATATTTTGCAAAATCTCTTAGTCTTTCCAAAATCAAATATTCAAGCAATTCGCCTACCTTAAAAATCGATGTTTCACCTGCTAATAGTTAGCAAAATTATGAAGTTGCAGTCATTTAATTTTTTCAATAAATGCAGGTCTTCTTTTGGGACTATATTTTCCCTGGTGGAGACATACATTCACTTCACGCTTTGTATTGCACTTAAACACTAAAATTACATAACTTCTAAAAAAAAAAAAAACCCTTGAAAACACGTCTTGTTAGAGATGATGGATTACCTATCCCAAGAACATTTCAAGTATCAACAAGTTGATTTTAATAGCGTACCAGAATGAACTGAAACCAATGGAGGTCTGGAAGGTAGGAAAAACATTTTTAATTCACTGTTCCAGTAGTATGCTTTGGGAAATGATTGCTAGTCACGTTATGTGTATGAAAATTAAATATATTTGGCTCAAATATGCGAAATAGGTGGTATGGTCCTTTAAGTAAAACAGTGAAAAGACAAAACAGTCATACAAAATTATTCCTAGAAAAATGCATAAAACATAATGTGCAGGAGAACCAAAAAAAAAAAAAAAANAAAAAAAAAAAAAAAAAGGGGTTATCTGGTAGCCTTCCCAAAATTAGAAGTACAACTCCAGATAAACTTATTGAATCAGATAAGCATTCGATAGAATAATGTTAATAGTAATGAAATGAAATAGCAATGAAAAAGGATGTAAGATAAAAACTCAAAAGTTTTTAAACTATGCAGGACTTTCTAAAACATTTCAGCCAATAACAATTTTACTTTCAAAGAATGAAATCGGCGAGTAGAACAGGCGCATGAATGTGTTTTCTTAGCAGGTTGTAGGTTGATACGTGGATTAGACGAGGGCTGAGGTGAAATATGTCAGGGAACACCCAGTTACAAAGAGTCAGGGTGTAAAATGCCTGCGTGTACATAACTCTTCTTAACGGGGAGTAAATCCCTCCTCAAAACAACAAGACACACAGTACATTTCACAACAGTATATTTGGAAATAAATCTCAGATGATGCACCATGAAACACTCAGAGAGAGGGAGAAAGGGGAGAAATGAGAGAGAGAGAGAGAGATGAGAGGGGGATTTATGGACAAGTGGAACATCCCAGTGTCTAAGACGATCCGAATGGCCGACAGCACACAACGGCCTGAAAACACAAATAAAGAGTGATTTTTATGACGGGAATGGATGGGTTCGCTGGAAGACACTTGGCTGGATTTGATTTGGCCATGGCTTGGCCAAGGCACTACATATTTCTGTTTTATGAAGAGACTCAATGGCTAAGACAGAGGCTAAGAGGGCGGTGAGAACCTTCCCGTCTCATTTATAAAAGGACTGTTCCACAATTTAGGTGATAAATAAAAACATAAAGGGACAAAAAAGCTGCCAAAAAAATGTACACTCTGCGTTTGCACGTACAGTCATGCTGTTTTCACCCCCCCCNCCCCCCCCCCCCCGAAATCTGACCATACTCCCACTTGTGGATTCACTCTGTGACTCTCATTTTAATCATAATTGGATCATTGATTATTTGCTGTTTATATCATTCTGTAATATTTCCTTGTTTTTGGATCTGTATAATCTGTTTTGACATCTGCGGCTCCTATGTTTGCACCGGGCCATTTGAGGAGAGGGAATCTCTCTTTGAATAGCCTCTTGCGAGATTTCTTCCATTTTCCTTATACAATAAGGCTTTTTAGGGAGTTTTTCCTCATCTTCTTAGAGAGCTTGGGCTGGGAACCATTAATGTGTGGGTCTTTAAAGCCCTTTGAGACATTGGATGTGATACTGGGCTACAAATAAACTTGACTTGACACCTTGTAGTTCAGAACTAGTTTGGATCGTGTTCACACATTAAACAAACTGCTCCAGACTTCATTTATGACCGGATTCAGAGCACTTCATCAAAAGGTTCTTAGGACATTTTCACCCCAACATGGTTAGATCCAGCTCAACGTGACTAGATTTTGTTACCACACTTGCTCAGCTTTGTTTATGCAGGTCTGAACACAGCAATCACACCAAAACCATTTTGGGGATGTAGTCTTGATCCAGTTCCAAACAAATTCTGGAGTAGTTCTTTTTGTAGTCCAAACCAACAGAGCAATCAATTGACCTATTGATTATCTAGAATTAGAGACAGCTAAGCGCACATGATTAACTTTAAATCAACAACACATTTGATTAGCAAATTCAATGGATGCTTCGATCAAGTCAGAACATTTCAATCTCACCTAACATGAAGTCAGATGCACATGTTGAGTTGTTGGTTAGCATGTTGTTGCCACTAAACTTTTTTGATTTTGTTGCTCCCAGCCCAGATATTTTCTGACCACTGAGCAAAGCAAGTATTCTCACATGATGGCTGATATATTGCCGTTTGACTGGATTTTTTTTTGTTTCTGTGCAAAACTGAACTAAATCAAGTGCTAAATGCTCAGCCAAACAAAAAAGAAAAAAAAAAAGACAACTGTGGGGCAGCAAGAAGGTCCCAGGTTCGAGTCTGACCAGGTCCTTTCTGTGTGGAGTTTTTGCATGTTCTCCCCGTGTCTGCGTGGGTTCTCCCTGGGTGCTCTGGCTTCCTCCCACCTCCAAAGACATGCAGTCAGGTGAACTGGAAACTCTAAATTGGGCGTAGGTGTGAATGAGTTTGTCTCTACGTGTCAGCCCTGCGATAGACTGGTGATCTATCCAGGGTGAACCCCGCTTCTTACCCAATGACTGCTGGGATAGGCTCCAGCCCCCCCATGACCCTTAACAGGACAATCAGGTATGGGAAATGGATGGATGGATGGATGGATGGATGGATGGATGGACAATAATGTGTGTTACCTCTCACAGCAAGAACCAGGAGAAACAGCATAGGTGAGTATGTTCACCATGGTTTAATACATCCAAGCGCTGGATTCAAAGCACCTGATCAGCTAAATCAGGTGTGTTTAGATCATCAAAATCTGAGAGGCAATGACTCAAGTGAACACACTCAGTTTAGCAAGATCGTAGAATTGACTGGTGGATTGCGCCTTTAAACCACACAGTAAAAGCAAATTGAGTTGTTGGAGTGAACCTAGATAAACTGAGCTTCTTGTCTTCACGTCTTTGACAAAAAGCTGCAGGAAATCGTTTGGACACTGAGATGAGTGCCGGCATTGTAAAACAAATTCATCTACGCAGTAAAACAGCCATCACGGTGAAATTAATTGCTCCCGTCGGCTGAAACTTTGACAGCAAATGTTTGACAGTTGTTGCTTTCAGTGTGAAAACCCTCGTGAAAGGAGCGACGACTCAATCTCGCTCTCTGCCTTTCATACAATATCTCTTTCAATCTCTCACACACATGCTAATCATTCTCGCACATTTGCATTCTAATCATTTCACTCTTCCTCTTAAGCTCTTGTCCGATCCCTCTATTAAGTTATCTGCCGCTTATGTTCCCTCCCATGTCTTTGTGTTCGTGTCTGCTGACTTTTCTGCGTGCGTGTGTGTGTTGCAGGCTTTTTATTGAGGTTATTATTTAGTACTAAAGGGTAAGATTTTAATAGTTTCTGTTTGATCTAACGCAGAGTTTCTGTCACTCATTTTTTTTTTTTTTAACAGAGTAAAAAATGAAGAAAAAACAAGCCACACAGGTTAAAATAAAAGTTGTGCAGGATTATCAAATGTTTTTAGAACCATGACTATTTCAGTTCATCCCGAATAATGACAGAAAGAGAGAGTCAAACAAGAAAAATAGTGTTTTCAAATGGAATCACCAATTCTTGAATGGTTAAAGGACCATACTGGTGATTTTGCATGCTTAAGCTCAATAAATACTGCCTGCATATACTTTACATTACTGACAATTTCCAAAACATTCTGTTATTTTGCTAAATCCCTTACTGTTTCAAAATCAAATGTTAAGATGATGCACACACCTTAAAATTCAATATTTCATCCTAACACATAAATGTCCGAATATAGTAGAGACTGCCGTTATTAAATTCTCTGTAAAGCCGTCTTCTCCTGGGACTCCTGGTAGAGATATACATCGTCTTCTGTGCAGATATGTATTGGATCAGTTAAATAAAATAATTTTGACAACAAACTTAACAGACAATGTTCACTCTGATAGATCACGTATCTCAAGCCTGTTTCAAGTCTCTACAAGTTAATTTTTATAGTGGAGTGAATTGAAACCAAAGGCAGTCTGGAAGGTAGGAAAAACAATTCTACAATTCACTGTTCCAGTAGTATGTTTTGGGAAATGGTTATCATTAACATAACATGTATGTGGGTTGTACTGTATATACTGGGCTTAAACTTACAAAATCGTTGGTTTGTCCTTTAAGGGAGAGTTGTGATCCATTATATCATCATCATACCTTTATAGTTTCTCTTTAAAAGAGTATAAAGACAGAAATATGTGAGAGAACTTGACAAGATCGGGTAATGAGAATGTGTTCATTGAATGATTATATTCATTCATTATATGAATGAAATATATGAATGAATGAATATATGCTATAATTCAAATTCTGTGTATCATTCAGTCTTTTCATGTCCATTTAAGAATCCAAAATCAGAAAAACGAACAATTTGTTATTTAGTTATTCATTTACAAATCTTAACATAAAAATCAAATAATGAATTGTTTTTCGTATTTTCAATTTTATGTTCAAATTAAAAATAAAAAATGAGAAAACGTGGCCCCAGATTGAACTTGAGTTTGATATTGATATAATTTAAGCTCTCCAATTTTTTTTTTTTTTTTTTNCACCATAACAGTAATAATAACATACGTCCATTTTACTGAATTAATTGAACAGATTACATGAAACTACGATATCTGAAAGCTTCTGCCAGTATTTTCTGTTGTGACGTCATCTTCCTTGAGAATTCTGCCTTTATTACCTCTGAACAAGATTAAATTCTCTATGATCGTCCATGCTAGCAAAAACACAAAATGTTAGCAAAATACGGAGTTAAGCTAACAGTTCGCTAACTTCCGGGTCACACCAATTCGGTAAGCTTAAATATCAAAATCAAGTTTGGTCCGTTTTCTCATTTTCTATTTTTAACTTAAGCATAAAATCTAAAGTACAAAAAAGAAATAATTATTTGTTTTTTAATGTTGGATTTGTAAATTAATATGGAAAGAACAAATGATACACGGATTATTCAACCTTCACCGCAGCAGATTTCATTCTATACTTAACATACAATATATTGCTAGAAAGTATCAGACACCAGTAAAACATATTTATTTTCCAGAGAACGATGTAGATCAACACTCGCTTTGGTATTGTCTGATTGAGTTCCTGTTTAATATATTTGCTGTTGACAGTACCAGTTCAAACATAAATGAATGTAAAGTGTAATGTGAACACATGTAAAGTGCATACATTCCAGCGGCTCGCTTGTAGATCTGAAAAGCAGCAGACAGGCTTGAAGAAATCACCTATCACACCAGTTCGCTGAGATGGATTCACTGCCGAGTCGAAGTGTCCGGCGACGATTGAAAAGGTCACTCGTGTCTCCACTGCAACTCTCAATGTCCCACACACCTCAGCTTCTAATCTGAATAGTGTGTGTGTGGCATGTGTGTGTGTGTAATCTGAATAGTAATAAGGATGGCTGATAGATTGATGCGTAACAGTAAGGAGCATGCAGAGCAGCCAGGCGTTTTTTGGTGTCAACTCCCTTTATTTTCCAGCTGGACCCGTTTCATTCAGCCACTTCAGATGTTGTGCACTTGATGTGTGGCTTTAAAGGACCATGCCAGTGGATTTTGTATGTTTGAGCCCACTATATACAATCCACATAACATGTTACGTTACTGACAAGCCTTTTCCAAAACATCAAATATTAAATGGTATTAGAATTGTTTTCCTACCTTCCAGACTGCCATTGATTTCAGTTCATTCCAGTATGCTATGAAAATCCAAGTTGTAGAGACTTGAAACATGCTTGAGATGAGTAATCCATCACAGCGAACAAGATGTCTATTAAATTTTTTGTCCAAGTAATTTTATTTAATCGGTCCAACTCAGACCTCACAGATGAAAATGTATGTCTCCGCCACGGAATATAGTCCCAGGAGAAGACGGCTTTTACTGAGAAATTTAAAAAACAGCCGTCCCTTCTACAGTCGGATGTGCAGGTGAAACACTGAATTTTAAGATGTGTGTATCACCTAAACAGTTCATTTTAAAAGAGTTAGAGATTTGGTAAAATAACAGGAAAACAAAAAAATGTTTTTATGTTTTGGGAAATGGTTGTCAGTAATGCATTGGATGCGGGGAGTATGTATTGAGCTTAAACATGCGAAATCACCAGTATGATCCTTTAAGGCTGAGAAAATGACTTTTATCAGAGTTATATTATATGTTTTTTTTTAAGTACCTGGTAATCAGGTTTGTCATTTGACTCGGTGTTTCTAGCTTCTTTAATGCAACATGAAATCGCACGACTTCACAGCATTGCAGTCAAAATCAACCAAAGGTTCGACTGAATATCTGGTCAACACCAATTAGCAGAATCCATCTAAATGATCAGTGGAATTAAAACATTTTAGCTCCGGTGTATAGAGATCCCCCTGCTCTGACTGGAGAGTCAGTTAAACATCTTTGAATCCTCACCCTCTCTCCCTCGCGGTTGCCGCTCTCTAGCCTTTGGCGCAATTACCGGGACTTTGAGGAGCGCGGCGTGGATTGGACCGTCCTTTGACAATTACCAGCCGCTATGAATATTAAGATAATATTAAAATGTCTGCCTCCATCTGTGGTCCTGCCCTGATTGCTATCTTAACCTCTGACTGGGGGGAAGGAACAAAAGTCCAGAAACAGCAACGCGACCGAGAGAGGAGCTGCAGTTTAATTCTACTGCCTGTGATTTCTGGATAATGGGAAGGATGGATAATGTATGCATGGGAGATATTACTAATGTGTAGCTAGACAATTGTACATGCTTGCACACACACACACACACACACACACACACACACACACACACAACAGTGGAGACACACACATACACAAGCACACATTTATTAATCTCTGTGCCTGAACTGTACCGTGTGAAGATAGCAATACAAAGCTATTATGTTTGAATCATCTCTCTCTCTCTCTCTCTCTCTCTCTCTCTCTCTCTCTCTCTTCTAACAGAAATACTGTTGTGTCAAAGCCATGAGGGCAACTCTTAAATCAAGTTGGAGCAAGACAGAGGAAGGTAAGGATGGATGGATGGATGGATGGATGGATGGATGTGATGATTTGGGGTGGAGAGACAAATGGAAGAAGTCAGTTCTTCACCACTTGCTGCTGTTCTTTTTTTTTTAAAAAAAGTGAAAAATTAATTAACGACTCATGTCCTCCTGGCTGGAGAAAATGTGAGTAAAACAGTGTGACAGAGTCACACACTGTTTGCCAATTATTCTTGCCAATTATTCAACTCACCTACACGAACACACACAAAGACACACTTTACCTGGTTTGTCACATCAATGCATCTCCCCACTGATAAGCAGCAGGATTCATCCCAGCAGGTGCTAAGGAGGTTTAGACTCGTTCATGGCCCGAGTCCTTCACGGACATGAAAACAGCATGACGCTGATCAAAGCCAACATGGAAGCTGGAAAACACACACACACACACACATACACACAATTACACGACACCTGCTTAACAGTTAAAATGTAATATTGAAACACACGTCTCATATAGCAAGAAAAAAGCCTGTAATTTGTGGCTGTGCTAATAAATCACGCAGATATTACGAGACCAACGATGGAGATAGAGGAGGGGAGAGAGACTTTTTAATTATGACTAAAACATCAAACTCTTAACATGTCTCAGGGGAATTTGCATAATGATTTCCTCTCCCGGTTTTTGTGTTGGTGGTGCTGAGGGATCTTCAGTTTATGTTGTCACGATTTGAGCTATTACATGAAATTAAAAGACAAAGACGTTGGTACACAATATAAGAAAAACTGAAAAATTGCACAGTTGGATAAGCAACGTAAAAGTAAAGGCATCATCCTGAGGTTTTTTTTTTTTTTTAATTTTACAAAATGAATCAATTGTATGCGTTAAAATCCAGTTGTAGATTCATTTGCAATCTCCATGTGGATTAATGTTTCTAAGAGTACCAGTATGTCAGTAAAGCTTTTTAATTTTGGCACAAATAGAAAGTGAGATGGCGACATTTTTACACGTCATATCAGGAAAAGTTCTGAGCAAAACATTCATACTGGCTGTGTTCCATTTAGGTGTACCAGTGAGAGGGATTCAGCATTGTGTGTGTGGTTCTTTTATTTATTTATTTATTTATTTATTTATTATACCTGTTACCTGTGTTTCTCTGGCTGTGACTAGTCAGATGTCTGCCATGGAAAAGGCAGGATTCAACGCCATCCCCAAATCATTAATAACCAATAACCAATCAATGAAGTCATCAGTAACCACCTTTATAATATTTGCTGTATTGTGAGGTTTCCTATATATTTAAAGATCCTGAACTTTACTTTGGTTTCCAGCATGCTAATGATGCTAATGCTATTCTGACACTGGTTGTGTGAATACTGGTGAGACACAATATTTTAACTTTTTGTCTTAGGCTAAAAAATGTTTAAGAAAGCTTGCTTTAATAAAGCGCAGATTATAAACTTAAAGGACCATACCATCCGTTTTGCATGTTGAAGCCCAATAAATACGACACGCATACAAGTTATATTACTGTTTTAGCTTTCCCGTTATTTTGCCAAATCACTCATCTCCATCCATCCATCCATCCATCCCTTCATTTTCTTCCTCTTATCCAGGACCGGGTCATGGTAGTGGCAGGCCAAGTAAGGTNATCCCTTCATTTTCTTCCTCTTATCCAGGACCGGGTCATGGTAGTGGCAGGCCAAGTAAGGTATCACAGGTGTCCCTCTTCCCATCTACATTCTCCAGTTCCTCCTGGGGAATTCCAAGGCATTCCCAGGCCGGATGGGATATATAATCCTTCCCACGTCTGCCCCGGGGTCTCCTCCCAGTTGGATATGTGTGGAAAACCTCCAACGGGAGGCATCCAGGAGGAGCCCAAATCAGATGCCCAAACCCACCTCAACTGGCTCCTTTCAATGCAAAGGAGCTGTGGTTCTACTTTGAGCCTCTCTCTCAGATGTCTGTGCTCCCTCACCCGATCCCTAAGGTGAGCCCAGACACCCTTCTAAGAAAACTTATTTTGCCTGCTGGCATTCGTGATTTCATTCTCGGTCACAAAGCTCATGACCACAGGTGAGGATTGGAAGGTAGCTCAACTGGTAAATTTGCCTTCAGACTCAGCTCTCCCTTCACCACAACAGTTCAACATAACACCTGCATTACTTCAGCCAGTCCACCCCTCAATCTCCACAAAGTCCATTTTCTCCTCGCTCGTCAGCAAGACCCCAAGATACTTAAACTCCTTCACTTGCTGTGCCAATCAGAGGGTGAGCCAGGATGGTGTCCCAATCGCTGGTTACACAAATCCCCAAATGTTTCAAAATCAAATGTTCAGCTGATACAACAGCTTAAAATGTGACATTTTTCCTGATAACATGAATGAAAGTAGAAAGATTAGGGAGAAATAACAGGAAAACCAGAGGTGGGTAGAGTAGTCAGAAACTGTACTCAAGTAAAAGTATTGTTACTTTATGATAATAGTGACTGAAGTATAAGAGTAGTCACCAAAATAATTACTTTAGTGAGAGTAAATATTTATTAAAAAGATTACTTGAGTAGTGAGTAACTTTGATCAAGCTTATTCTTTAGAATAATNTAAATATTTATTAAAAAGATTACTTGAGTAGTGAGTAACTTTGATCAAGCTTATTCTTTAGAATAATTGAGGTATAAAGTGCTCATCTGAGGAAAAAAAAAATGCAAACTAGCTATATGTACCTTCTGTGGTCTGCTAGGGCTGACTGAAGGTGCTATTGTGGAAAAATGGCTTCTATCCCACATTTAGCTGGACTGCAAAGGTGCAGTTTATAGCCACTTTTTAACATCATGGTAACACAACATTCACCATGCATTTGAATAGCACACTCATGTTTTCAAAACTTGGTTAACTTTAAACCCTATCTTATTTAGCTAGGTTAGCTTAATGAATTTACTCAAAATAGAACAGGGAAAACTTGAGTTAGCATTAGCAGCAGCAGCTAGTTAAGTAGCTAATGTTGCAGCTTACCGCCATGTTTCCTCAAGTTCCATGTTGATTCTTAGAAGCTGAAATGTCACATTTTTAGCAGACAAAGACGCAACGCATTATGTAACTGTTGGTTTTGGTAGACTGAAAAGAAAACAGACTTTGAATGTGTGGCCAGAGATGTGCCTCTTCTAAACCTCCTGCTGTTGATTCTGCCATGACTGTTCNCTTTGAATGTGTGGCCAGAGATGTGCCTCTTCTAAACCTCCTGCTGTTGATTCTGCCATGACTGTTCTGCTCTGGTGAAACCATGGAAACGGAGGGTGGGGGTGTGGCTACTTCTGAGCTGAAGCAGACAGTGTAGTGTCCGACAGAGAAAAACTTAATGTGACTGAATTCAAACTGTGAAATCAAAAGTAACACAAAGAGTGCGACCAAATGTAACGGAGTAAAATAATATTTTTTCTTCATAAATATACTCAAGTATGAGTTAAAAGTATCCTGCAATAAAACTACTCAGTANTTTTTCTTCATAAATATACTCAAGTATGAGTTAAAAGTATCCTGCAATAAAACTACTCAGTAAAATAAAATTTTGTGAAAAAAAGTTACTTATGTAAATGTAACAGAGTAAATGGAACACATTACTACACACCTCTGATGAAAACTAAAATACAAAACCATATTTTAGTGTATGCTAGTAGTATGTGTTGAGCTGATATATGCAAAATCACCAGTATGGTCCTTTTACTGACAGATGAAAACAAGTGTGTCACAGATTTAGCATATGGCTGACTTCAATCCTCCCCAGAGAAGACACAGGGCATTCCAGATTGTGAGGCAAAAAAGAAAAATCCATGGAGAGAATTTTAAAAAATGAAGTTTCTTTTAACAAATGCACAGTTAGTCTTTATTTTTTTTCCCAAATGTTACTGTGTTCTGCTTTGACTCAACTACCACCCAAAGCCCCTTTATGCTTTGTGTATACCCTAAGAAAACTGTAACGTTTACTATCAGCATCATACTGTAGGAAAGTCGTGACCCAACATCAGTCTGGCACCATTCCAAATATTGTTTACTAATATTGTTTTCAGTCATGAAAATGCTATTTCATAGTTTAAAAGATGGATGAGGTGGATTTACTCTCCTCTGTGNTTTTCAGTCATGAAAATGCTATTTCATAGTTTAAAAGATGGATGAGGTGGATTTACTCTCCTCTGTGCCCTTGATAGCAGCAGCCACATACCAATGGAAACCCCACTCACACACACATACACACACACACACACACACACACTCGGTCTGGATCGGGGTTCCCAGATTTTTCTTTCTTTCCCCCTAATTCTCTTACACTTCACCCTTCTGTTCTCCCTCCCTCTCCTCCCTTTTGTTCTGCGTGCTCCTATTTATCACGGTGTGAAGGTTGAAAGAGATATTATTATGGGGTGTCAGGCTGGAGAGAGGAGACAGGGGTAGCCACACGGATCGCACGGGGAGAACGCGGGGCTAATGACAGGACGACAGGCTTGGTCAGCGGTCTGTGGTACCTGCTGGATGTGATAGATGGAGAGCAAAGAGGAAAAGGGAGGGAGGTGGGGGTCTTTCATCTGGAGTTTGTGTGCTTGTACATGGATTTTATTTTATTGTCTCTGTAGGAAATGGTACGCTAACATTCATGTTTGTGTGTATATGAATAGTAGAAGAAAAGGCTGTTTTGGATTGTACCTGTGAATATTACAATGTTTCTCTGTGTGTGTATGTGTGTGTGTGGATATGAGTGTGGGCCTGTTACTTTGCCAAATAATAGGCAAACTAATCATTCAAAATCAAATGTCCAGGTGATACACCCACCCACCTTAAAATGCAATGATTCACCTGCTAACACATATGGCAAAATGTTTTATTTCTCTGAAAAACTGTCTTCTCCTGGGACTATATTCCCTGACGGAGACATACATTGTCTTTCATCCAGCTTTGTGTTGGACTGCTAAATAAAGTTACTTCGGACAAAAAAAAAACAAAAAAAACAAAAAAAAAAAAAANAAAAAAAAAAAAACTCATAAACATGGTGTTCATTGTTATGGATTATTCATCTCAAGTGTGTTTCAAGTCTCTACAAGTTGATTTTACTATAAATAGTAGTTTAGATAGTACTGAAATGAACTGAAACCAATGGCAGTCTGGAAGGTAGGAAAAACAATTCTAATATTTACCGCTCCAGTAGTATGTTTTGGGAAATGGTTGTCAAGTCATCTCCAGTATCATATACAAAGTCTCATAGTCACAAAGTCTCAAAGGGTTTTACAGGCTCACACATCAACGGTTCTCAACCCAGCCCAAGCTTTCTAAGAAGACAAAGAAAAATTCCCTTAAAAAATCCTTATATCAGGAAAAAAAAAAAAGGAAGAAACCTCAGGAGAGGCAATTCAGTAATGTAACCTTTTTGCGGACTGTATAAATTGGGCTCAGATATGCTAAGTTGTCGGCATGGTCCTTTAAGGATGGTTTTAGGCTTTTGTCTACAGATTTATGACAGAGCATTAACAATCTTAAATTGAAATTTACCCTTTCTAGCTAATAACTAACAGAGTAATATTTGATTACCAGAACAAGCTTGGGGAATATCTCTCTAGCTCTGCTGTATTGATATTCACAATTTTTATATTACTTAATTGCTACTTCGGTATTTTACACAAATATTTCTTTGGCAACATTTTCCATTTTGTTTCAATTCAGTATCTACAAAATGTTTTCAGTGTTGATATTTGACCGCTCTGCTCTTGCTATAATCACCAAAAAGTAATGAAATTGATTTTTTTCCCCGCTGTTTGTTTGGTGCAATTACATGCTTTCTGCATAATACTGTATTTACATAATGCTTCTAATGATAATATTTGCCCACTTTTGCTTTTGCTCTTGCTTTTGCTATTAGCACCAAAAAAGAGCTGCAAAAGAGAAATAAACTGCAATAATTATCCACAGTGAGTAATAATCATAAATATTTGATCAAAATAAAATCCACCTCTTCGTCGGGAATGGCAGTGGATGGTTTAATTGTTCAGAAAAGCAGCATTTATATTAGTTTGTTTTATGAAAAATTAAACAAGGCAAAATTCATTAACTTTGCCATTCATTTAATCTCACCTAGTATAGTTTGTAAAAAAAAAAAAAAAAAAAAAAAATCCCTCCTCCTACTCACACACACACAAGTACAACCATGTCTAGAAACAATCTAACAAAGACAGCAGATGAATATAAAGGCTGGATATCAGACTATTCATCACAAGATGATTACCGCCTGACAGCAGTAATTGAAAAACACTTATTGGAGCGGTTGGGGAGGAGGGCGGCTTCAGTCCCATCAGACAAAATAACCCTCGGAGGGTAGAGCAGTCTAAAGGTGATGATAAATGAACATATTTCTGAAGGCAAGCTTCGGGGCTTTTCTCTCACAAACCTCTCTTCTTCACAATAAATAAATAAATAAAGATTCCCTCTTGAGATCATTAAGAAAGTGCACTCTCTAAAAATGCATTACAATCAATTTTTAAC
Source organism: Lucifuga dentata (assembly GCA_014773175.1). Taxonomy (NCBI): domain Eukaryota; kingdom Metazoa; phylum Chordata; class Actinopteri; order Ophidiiformes; family Bythitidae; genus Lucifuga; species Lucifuga dentata. Next base: position 167,092 of record VXCM01002819.1, on the reverse strand, counting down.
TCCTTTAGTTTTATTGTCATTTCGTGAAACATTATAGGACTAAAAAACATTTTCTCTCAGCCATTCAAGTTTGTACAGATCCAATCAACTATACAAACCTGGCCTTTAAAATCTGTGTGGATCAGTTTAATTGTTCATTATGTTAAAGGGCCATACCATCCATTTTGATGTTTGATTATATATTCAATTTTCATACATGTAAGATTACTGACAACTAGGGATGAGCCAAGTACTCAGATGAAATGAGTATCTGTTACGGATAATGCACTTTGTACGAGCATGAGTACCATCTGAGTAAAATGTGTCAATATCCGTACTTGTTAATTACTTAGTTACTAGTACTCGTTACTAGCGCTGTGTCCATATGGTTGCGTGATCATCCAGGCAGCCAATCATAGAGCTCCTCTCTACACAGAGCTGCACACGACTCACAGCCACTCTGTCCACACTAGCATAGCAGCATATTAGCTATAGTTTGCTATTCTCAGATTCAGCTCAACATTATTCTCAGTGTGGACATTCACATGGAAGATACTGATACAAACATACATTTCTGCTAGCTTCTCCTAGCTTCTTGTAGCTTCTAGGCTAATTAGCCAGTTAGCTAGCGATTCTTATACATCCACTATACTAATGCAATTCTGGGCACATTTAAACGTCGTCGCTCACCTCAAATCACAAGACATACAGCACATTGTGATTAGTCAGTGATAACCTGATGCACTCTACTGTCTTCACACCGTCAGTTCATTTAAAAAATAATAATAAACCAGAGAAACAATCTAAGCCCCACCCATCCGAGTTTGGATACGGACACAGATAATTTAGTTGGTTGAATGGTTATGGATACAGATACGGATAACGATGTACTTGCTCATCCCTGCTGACAATAATTTCCCAAAGGATAAAATCATATTTCAGCTTTCCTGATATTTTGCAAAATCTCTTAATCTTTCAAAATCAAATATTCAAGCGATACACCCACTTTAAAAATCGATGTTTCGCCTGCTAATAGTTACGCAGCCTTATGAAGTTATGGTCATTTAAATTTTTTGATCTACACGTCTTCTTTTGGAACTATATTCACCAGCGGAGACATACATTCACTCTACGCTTATTACTGCACTTAAACGCTAAAATTACATAACTTTGAAAAACCTTAATAAACGTCTTGTTCACAATGATGGATTACCTATCCCAAGAATGTTTCAAGTATCAACAAGTTGATTTTAATAGCGTAACAGAATGAATTGAAACCAATGGCAGTCTGGAAGGTAGGAAAAACATTTTTAATCCACCGTTCCAGTAGTATGCTTTGGGAAATGATTGTCAATAACATTACATGTATGAAAAGTTAATATATTAGGCTCAAACATGCAAAATGGGTGGTATGGTCCTTTAATGTCTCGAAGCCATAGAGTTCAATTGTTCCCTTATAATGGCTGTGTGGTCAGGTTTTATGGGCACAATGACATATAACTAGTCCATCAGATTCATATTTTTGGCCAGAAAGAGTCAGTTGCCAATTGTCTGCAAACTTGTATAGATGCAGAGTTGAGTTATTCTCCATCTGTGACCCAGCTACATAGCAGTGGCAGCAAAGACCAAAAATAAGCCTTAAAAGATCATACCGGCAATCATGCGTGTTTGAACCCAATATATACAATCTGTATACATGTTACGTTATGACAAACATTTCCCAAAATATACTACTTTAGAAGTAAATATTAGATTTTTTTTTTCTCTCCTACCTTCCAGACTGCCATCATTCAACTCATTCCAATACATTATTAAAATCAACTTGTAGAGACTTGAAACATGCTTGAGATACGTAATCCATCACAATCCATCACAGCAAATATTATGTCTGTTAGGTTTTTTTATTTTGGTCAGAGTAACTTTACTTAACTGATCCACGAAGCCGCATGGAAGACAAAATATGTCTCCACCAGGAAATATAGTCCCAGGAGGAGATGACTTATACTAAGGAATTGAAATGGCCATGCCTTCTACAATCGTGTACACATTAGCAGGAGAAACACTGAATTTTAGGGTGGCTGTATCACCTGAACATTTGATTTTGAAAGATTAGGGGATCTGGCAAAATAGCACAAAAACTAAAATACAGTTTATGTTTTGGAAAGTGGTTGTGTGGGCTCAAACCTGCAAAACTGCCAGAATGGTTCTTTAACGGCATCATAAATTAAACTTCCAATAAATACACTTACATGTCCCTGCGTCTTTTTCCAAGGTACGTTTATTAAGTGGATTTCTGGTTATATTTGCTTAATCTCTGTAATCCAGGATCAAATTTACCATATCTAGTAAGTAGCCGTGAACTGCCTCACCCCATCCTGATGGGCGATTTTTTGCTATTGGTTCATTTTTCCAGATTTTAAGCAAAGATTTATTAAATATCATTAAAGCAAAGACTAATTGAAAACTTTCTGCTAAACTCTCTCTCCCTCTCCTTCTTTTTTTACTTTCCCCTCTGTAATATTTCACGCCCTCCTCTCCTTACACGATGTCTCATGCTCAGCTTCCGTGCCAACATATCTATCAGGATGCTGTTACTTAAGAAGCCATCCGTCTCTCCGTGCCAGCTCTCTCTGATATTCAACGCCGCCAATACGTTCCACTGCTTTTTAACCAACTAAGACATCATCATTACTTTGAGCGATTGGATCTCTTTGAGCGGAGTTGTCCTCCTATTTCATCCCTTCTTTGCCCATTCTTTTGTCCTGTCTCAAACTCTCTCATTCACTTTGACTTACTCCGTCATTCGCATCTCTTCAATCTCTCTTGAGAGGCTTCGACCACTTTATGTCCTGTCCCGTGTAATGAGGTTCTTGTACTATTACGTGCCTGCCGTGTCCTGTCCCGTCCACGTCTGTGACTTGTCCCATGTAATGCGTGCCCTTCATCAGAAGGAGGTGATTGTCTTGTTGTGCCACGTTCTTTGTATGCAAGTGCTAACTGGAGAGATGCTATGATGCGATCAATTAATTCAATCTGAGGTGTGTTGGAAATGTCACAGATTGGAACTGATGAGAACAATATGGCAGTAATTCATAAAACAATTCACGGTGACGACAAAGCATCACGATAAGCGAAGTCCATATGTGAATTAGCGCACCAGTGTCCCTTGAAGGTGTGTCCTGGGTAAAAGCTAATGAAATTTTGCATGTTAATGAGCGCTGACATGCTGTTAATTTAAGATCTCCTTCCTCTGGTGTCGAAACAAAATGGACCTGTCAAAACTGGCAGAGGAAACTGAAATTCTCCANTCTCCTTCCTCTGGTGTCGAAACAAAATGGACCTGTCAAAACTGGCAGAGGAAACTGAAATTCTCCATTCTAGAGTGCCACATTTTAAGAGGAGGTACAGAATGTTGCAAGTGCACTACCGGTCCTAGCAACCTCCCCCCAAACATTACCCACGTGTTTAAAACATCACCCAGATTTCTTACCAATTAAATTTACCATCAGACTAAAACAGGCCTTAACTTTTTGCGTGACAGTGTTGTGGTGTTCTATAAAGTGTTCCTGTTAAAGGAAAGGTTAAGGTGTGAGAGCCTAATAGACTCTGATTGGTTAAGCGTCAGGGTTTACTGATGTGCAGCCTGTGAGCAGTAGAAGATGACAAGATGGCTGCCTGTATGAAGGCTGAGTCTATGTCAAGTTAAGCAAAATAAAGTACCATTGTTTTGGTATACAGTTTTCTGTGTNACCCCCATCGGGGACACGACAGGGTGTGTTTTATGAATAGCTTCCCCGACATCATGTCTCTTTCAAAGCAAACAATTAAAAATAGGCTAGTAACAAGCATTTACAAACCATTAAACTTGGTTGTTTGATGCTATTTTGACCTGGCCAACAGGTTAAATCTGGCTCTATGTATTTATGCTTCAGGGTAAGACATAGCACTGAGAATGCTAAATGCAGCAGATCTGAAAGTCTTGAATCCACCACTATCTTCACTTCAACCATTTCAAATTTTATAGGTAGATTTGCTATTTTTCATTCAAATATGATATCTACAAAATTTAGGGTGTTTTCACACCTATGTGGTTTTGGACTAGGGTTCATTTCCCCCCTCTGTAAGGCTCGTTTGAGTAAGTTGAAAACAGAAATCACAAGAACGCCGCATCATTTAAGCAGGTCATAACACATCAATCTTACCTAACATGTCTTGAGATTAACATATAGAGGGTTAGCATGTTGTTGCATGTGGTCAATATGCGTTCCATTATCCTTTTCAGACATTTAAAGGCAACGAGTCTTTTTCACATTAAAATGAAGAAATACACGGCAACAAGCAGTTTTCCAGACGTTGTCCTGGAGTCAAATTCAGCTTCTGCTACATTTTTTTTTTTTTTTTTTTTTTTTTTTTTTGTATATGGCAAACAAGATGAGTATGAGTTGGAAAGTATCCCAATCACCTCTTTGTTCTTTCCCAGCATGGTAAACGTTTTCCTGTTTTGATTTTCTTCCTCCCGACCTCAGACATTTCTGACCAATCAGCTGCGCGAGCATTCTCACGACTTTTGCTGATGAATTTTTGATCAATTGGATGTTTTTCTGTATGAAACTGAGTCAAATCAAGCTGTAAACAAAACATTTTGACACTAATCCCTTAGTCACAAGGTGTCCTGATATACAAAAATGACTTCAAACACACTTAAATACGGACGACAATAGACAATTTATATTATTACCTAATTGGCCATGATGTAGTCATGGTAATACACTCCATGGTATCCTAATATACATAACAGCAGGAAATGTTCTGTTTGATTTCTGTTATAAGACATAAGAACACGGGAAGTACAGTACAGAATAAAGATACCTCAAAAGTCATCAAATAAACTTTACTTTTCTGGCTTTCCTTCAGTTAATGCCACCAATCTATCAAAAACTCAATTTATTTTGTTTTTCCTCTCACAGACATTTATTTTTGCTTTGCTTTCACTCTTTCTTTACACTCCTCCGTTAATGCACCCGTGTCTCATTGTTGCTCTCTTTGCATTTGCATGTTGTAGATCATCTCATCTCACCTCTTACCTTCTGCCAGCAGGGCTGACAGATCAGACATGGCTGCTTTTGATCCCACATAACAAGCATCTACGTGTCAAATTACAAAGGAACAGGCAGGAAAAGAAGACACATATAGAAAACAAAAAGACAGAAGGAAAGAAAGAAGTAGATAAGTTGGCTTGGGATGTGTGATCACAGCAAATAAGACTCTTGTCGCTTGATCCCTTTATCAACAGAAACGTCAATGCTGCCTTTGGAGATGAAACAAAAGAAACATGGGAATTTTAAAAAGCAAACCATTGATGAAATGCTCAGCAATCTATTTCAAAAGCCCTGGGTAATTAAAAAACAGGACTTAGTAAAAATGTCACAGAACGCAGAACAGAAATAGAATAAGAAAATCGATACTCAGGAAAGGGTTAAAATTGCAGCATGCATGGATGTGGCTCAGCAACGCATCAATCAACTGTTTCTTCTCTTGAACCTGGTAAAATTAGTTGCATATGACATTTTGAGTTGTTTTAATGTAGATTTTGTAAAATGGATAACAATTTATAGTCAAATTTATTTGAACTGGTAATACTTTAAAGGACCACAGCAGTGATTTTACATGTACAACCTGCGTACATGTTACGTTTACTGACAATTTCCAAACTTAACAATATTTTTTAGTTTTCCTGTTATTTTGACAAATCCACTAATCTTTTCAAGTCAAATGTTTGGGTGATTTACCCACATTACAATTTAATGTTTCACCTGCTAATAATACGTATGTTGGATTGTAGAAGCCATTTTTAAATTTCTTAGTAAAAGCTGTCATCTCCTGGTACACACATTGTTTTCACATTGGGTTGAATAAAGTTATGTTGGCAAACAATAAGAAAAACATTTGTTTCGCTACGATGAAAAACTTATTTCGAGCATGTTTCAAGTCTGTAAAAGTTAATTTTTAACTGGAATGAACTGAAACCAATGGCAGTCTGGAAGGCAGGAAAAACCTTTCTAATATTTATCACTCCAGTAGGATGTTTCAGGAAATGGTTGTCAGTAACAAAATGTGTATGCATATTGTATATATTAGGCTCAAACATGCAAAACCAAATGTATGGTCCTTTACAGTTTGGAATGTAATGTAGTGTGTAATGTTTTAAAATATGATGAGGGATCTAAGAATAGTGGCATGTGCTTGTAGTTATGCCAATGTTCAACACAGAGTATTCTGATTTATATGATTTTTTTTTTNTTTTTTTTTTTTTTTTTTTTTTTTTTCCATATTCAACCTCTCAGCCCTTAAAGGACCATACCATCCATTTTGGCATGTTTGAGCCTAATATATTCAATTTTCATACATGTAATGTATGAAAATCATGACAATCATTTCCAAAGGATAAAACTGTTTTTCAGTTTTCCTGATATTTTGCAAAATCTCTTAATCTTTCAAAATCAAATATTCAAGCGATACACCCACCTTAAAAATTGATGTTTTCACCTGCTAATAGTTATGCAGCCTTATGAAGTCACGGTCATTTAAACTGTTCAATAAATGCAGGTCTTCTTTTGGGACTATATTCCCCGGTGGAGACATACATTCACTCCACGCTTTTTACTGTGCTTAAATGCTAAAATTATAAAGTAACTTTGAAAAAAACCTGAATACACATCTTGTTGGTGATGATGGATTACCTATCCCAAGAACGTTTCAAGTATCAACAAGTTGATTTTAATAGTGTAACAGAATGAACTGAAACCAATGGAGGTCTGGAAGGTAGGAAAAACATTTTTTAACTCAATATTCCAGTAGTATGCTTTGGGAAATGATTGTCAATAACCTTACATGTATGAAAATTGAAAATATTAGGCTAAACCATTCAAAATGGGTGGTATGGTCCATTAATTTGAAGTCTTGGGTGGCCTGTTACATCAAATTAAAACCAATCAGTACTCCAATTTTTGTCCGTACTCCGATTAAGGCAATATGTGATTAAGCCATGCACATGGATGGAATAAAACTATTCCGCATTTCACGGAATATACAAAACGTGTGTATTGGGAAGCATGGGGAGAATCGGCCAAGTGAGGAAATCTATGTAGAAGAGTTTTACTCCCATTATAACATTAACATGCATGAATAAATTGATTTACAGTTGCATAATCAAGCTGTGTTACTCAGAGTAAATATTATCCAATTCATGGCAATTTCAATCTAATTATGATGTTTGGAAAAAAGTCCATTTATTGCCTTAATAGGAATATAATGAAAGTTTTAATGGGCATGTAAACATACTGACTGACATGTAAGTGTGGCCCTTACTGTTCAAACTTCATCGGAAAACTTCTCTTATGTATCATATGTCACTTTTCAGGGAAAAAATATAACAATAAATACAAAACAAATCCAACAGTGATGATGGAAAGGAAAACAACCATCGCTATATCAAAAAAAAAAAACAAAAAAAAAAAATAGTAATTAAACTTCCAGGAAACCTCTAATTTGTGTCATTTCATGACAGACCTATTGCTCCAAAACATTTCATCCTAATTAGTATGATGGGTGCTATGTATTTATCTCTTTATGGTTCATTTCAACCTGAAAGTGGGAGGGTTCAATGTTTAACAAACAGAAACATATTTCTATATTTCTTCTTTACATCTCTGCATTAAAAAAAAAAAACNAAAAAAAAAAAAAAGTATACTTATGATTTTATACTTAAACTATTTACTATTATGGAAATCATTCAGATTGGTATTAAAAGAAAATTTTCACGACAGCAGCAATGTGAACATGCACAATCCTCACTATATTCACAACCACCTCCACGCTCTCTCTCTCTCTCTCTCTCTCTCTCTCTCTCTTCTCTTAGTGTATGAATGTGGAATGTTGATCCCACTGAAAGTGTGGGTCACTGTCATACTGTTAAGAAGCAGACTCTCTCTCTCTCTCTGTCTCCCTCTGTCTCTTTCTCTCAAGATGTTGGCAGATCGTGGGAGGTGCTAATGGAAAATCTCCTGCTCCTGTTCCCCTTGTTCACCAGACTGATGTGAAAGGCACTATCCGTGTTATCCGTGTGTGTGTGCGTGCGTGTGTGTGTGTGTTGATGACCGGGCCACCCTGTCATAGTCCGCTGGTCACTCAGCTAATGGGCCGACCAAAGAGGAGAAAGAGGGGGAGGAGAAGCAGAGGGGAAGGAAAGGCTGACAGGTTTGGAAAGGCAGAAGAGGAAGCAAGCCGTTTTGCTGATATTCAGACCTTTTCAACAAAATTATGAGATGGAAAATGATTTAAAACAAATATAACTACTTAATATAATTATACATAATCATCTTATGGTAAAAACAGTCTGAAAAGCACGAGTCACAGAGAAGCAACTCTTTCAAAATCAGACGTCTTTGCAATTTGCGCCAACACTTTTTAAAAATATATTCAGGACGAAAACTTCATTTTGCAGATTTCTCTCATTTGACGGATCGCTCTGAAGCAGAACACACACATCTAATAATCCAAGTTCACCACCAACGAGCTGAAACCCACAGAAAGATTTACTACATGAATGTTCTTTTTCACATTTACGCTTTTGTTGTTATTTTCATTTATCTCTATAATGTGGCAGAATTATTTATGATTACATATTGGCTATAAAAACTTTACTTATTTAAACAGTACAGTGCAAAAGGGCAGTTTATCATACCTTTGTGTGTGTGTGTGTGTGTGTGTGTGTGTGTGTCTGTGTGTGTGTGTGTGTGCGNTGTGTGTGTGTGTGTGTGTGTGTGTGTGTGTGTGTGTGTCTGTGTGTGTGTGTGTGTGCGCATTCATGTATGAGACTCTGCCAGTCTGAAGGCATTTTTTGTTTCTTTGCATATAGCATAACTATGACAGGGTAGTCTACATCAACTTTATGGTACACACACAGATACACACACACACGAACCTGCAGCAGTAATTCTCAGTGAGACAGGTCTGTCCACTCTCTCTCTCTCTCCTCTCTAACTGGACTACAGCTTCAAACAATAGAGTTTGTCACATACTGAACCACCATCAGACTCCAGGCCACTGCTGCATGCTGTACATGTGTGTATGTGTGTTTGTGTGTGTTACTGTATGTCTTCTCACACCCTCATCACAAACCTGGGAGACAGTGGTCTCCCTTAACGATACTCTCCCACTCTTCTCCTGTTGGACTTGGTGCTACTGAACAAACAACTCTCAGTTTGTCAGAACCCAAAGCCGACTGCACACACACTCACACACACACACACACCACCCAGCGATTCATCCCACAATCCCTTGTAATACAAATACAAAATAAAAATGCAATAAAATACAAAGCTGTTGAAGCTACAAACTCCAGTCAGCTGTTTATGAAAAGATGAGCAACATAAATAAAAAAAGTGTGTAAGGAAAGGATTATAACTGATATTAAAGGGCCATACCAGCAATTTTGCATGTTTAAGGACCATATTGGTGGTCGTGCATGTTTGAGCCCAATATATACAACCCACTTACACGTTACGTTACTGACACCATTTCCCAGAATATACTACTTTAGCACTGATTTGTTTTTTCCTACCTTCCAGACTACCATCAGTTTCAGTTCATTCCAGTACACCAAAAAAATCAACTTTTAGAGGCTTCAAACACGCTTGAGATTCATAATCCAATAATCCATCACAGCAAACATGATGTCTATTAGGTTGTTTTTTTTTTTTTTTNTTTTTTTTTTTTTTTCTCATCAAAGTAACTTTATTTAACTGATTCACACAGAGCTGCACAGAAGACAATGTATTTCTCCCGCCAGGAAATATAATACCAGGAGAAGACAACTTTTACCGAGAAATTCAAATCGACTGTTCCTTCTACATTTGGACATACATGTTAGCAGGTGAAACGCTAAATTTTAAGGTGGTGTATCATGTAACATTTGATTTTGATAGATTAGGGAATTTTGCAAAATAACAGGAAAACTAAAATACTGTTCTATTTTGGAAAATGTTTGTCAGTAGAGTAACATGTATGCAGGTTGCATTAATTGGCCTTATACGTGCTTCAACGTGGTCCTTTAAGGTCCTGAGTTCAAAATGAAACAGTCTTCTCTGTAGGTTGTGAGGTAGAATGTTTGGAAAAGCAAGCTAAAGGACCATACCGGTGATTGTGCATGTTTGAGCCTGATATATTCAATTTTTATACACGTAACATTACTGACAATCATTTCCAAAGCATACTACTGGAACGGTGAATTAGAAATGTTTTTCCTACCTTCCAGACCTCCATTAGTTTCAGTTCATTCTGGTACGCTATTAAAATCAACTTGTTTATACTTGAAACATTCTTGGTATAGGTAATAGCTAGGTTTTGTTCAAAATTATGTAATTTTAGTGTTTAAGCACAATAAAATGCTTCTTAGTGGTGCATTCAAGTACTGTAGTGAAGAACTGACAACAGAAAGCATTTTCCTTTATCCCATTTTTATTGCACTTAAATGCTAAAATTACCTAACTTCGAAAAACAAAACCTGAATACACATGTTCGCAATGATGGATTACCCAAGAATGTGTCAAGTATAAACAAGTTGATTTTAATAGTGTATCAGAATGAACTGAAACCAATTCCAGTAGTATCCTTTGGGAAATGATTGCCAGTAATGTTACATGTATGAAAATGGAATGTATTAGGCTCAAACATGCAAAATGGACGGTATGGTCCTTCAAACAGCAAAGGCTTCACAGCAGCTCAGGTGCAAATACTGATGATATTGTGACACTTCAAATCCGGTTTGTGACCTTTATCAATGTTGTTCTTGTCATTCTGTGGAGTCCCACTTGATGTTTTTAACTGAGCTTTTAGGCTTTTAAAGGTTTTTTTTAAATTTTTTTTTTAATAGCTTGCTTTCTCTGCAACGCCACACACTACTTTTTTTGTTTTACCTGTACTTGTTAATTGAGTCTGTGTTCCCTGTTTTTATTACTTTTTAAAAAAAAATGCAAAGCACTTTAAGCTACATGTGTATGAAAGGTGCTATACAAATAAAGATTATTATTATTATTATTATTATTATTATTAGTATTATTATTATTATTATGATTGAACCCTGTTGAATAAGGTAGAAACCATCTGCAATAATCTTGCAAAAACCAGATAAGTTGTGGCATTCGCCCATTTTTTGCCTTTAACGTGGAAAGATTCAATGTCAAGCAGTCGGCTTTAACCGGCGCAGATTCAGGCGTTGAGCGGTTGAAAAGGTTCGCATTGACTTACCATAACATAAACCTCAGACAGACAGACAGACAGACAGAATATCAGGTGTAAGAAAAGCTCTTTCTGTCTATCATACACACTCCATTGTCGCTAGTTTCACTTTCTCCACCTCCCCCCGACACTCTCCTCTAACTGGCTCGACTCTCTCATTCTCTGTCACACTCCCTCTGTCTCTCTGACAATTGCGTTATTTGGCCTTATCGAGCAATATGAAACGCCGCGGCGCGACATCTCTGCTGCGAGCCCAACAGATATGCCAATTCATTTCGCAGCCGGCGATTTGACAAGCTAGACTGCTCCTCTTGAAAGACATCATTCAAGCGCACAGCCGCCACCACCAATCCCCTCTCCCCTCCCTCTTTCTCTCTCTCTCTCCTCCTCTGCTTCTTTCCCCGCCACCCTCTCCTCTCCCATCCCTCCTTTATCCCGCTTTCTCCATTCCATCTCCCTCTCTCCCCGTTGCAATCTGTAGAGCTTCGCCTCTTTAAGATTGAAAAGGGCCCTCGCCCTGCGACAAAAAAAGCTTGAAAAGAACAGGGGGAGCAAAAAAAAAAGTGCACCCCTCCGCTACCTCCCTCCCTCCCTCTTTCTATCACACTCCTTCATAAGAAAAGGAAGGGAAAAAAGGCTGAAGTATTGAAAATATAAAATGATGGGGTGGTGGAGGGAGGCAAGCAGGTGATAACATTGTGGATATTAGGGGTGGAATTGTGGAAGACGGGAATAGAATGCGAGAGAGAGAGAGCAGGGTGGAGGAGAGAGAGAAAAGAAATAAGAAAAAAGAGAGAGGGGAGGAGAAAGGGAGACAGGAGGAGAGAAGATTGGTGCCCTGAGCGGCGGGTGTTTGAGGGGATGACACTGCCACTAATACGAGTGTTTAAATATTTGATGCAGGGAAGGATAAAGCGGGATCGTCTCGCCACGGAATTGAGTGTCAAGATGAGAATCTATTACAGAGAATCTTTGTGCGTGCGTGTGTGTGTGTGTGTGTGCGTGTGTGTGTGTGTGTGAATACAAGGCAGATTTGACAGTGTGCCGGAGCAGAGCAAAGCCTTGTGTATGTTGTCGCTGCAATCACNCCCCCCCCCCTCTCTCTTTTCACTTAAATGTTTTTCTGCCGTGCTTCAGTAAACGCTGATTATCACATCTTTTGGAATGGAGGTTTTTGGGCAGAGAGCGAGAGAGAGAGGGAGAGAGAGAGAGAGAGAGATTCAGAGTTAGAGAGTGAAGGATGCAATGGAGGGAGAAGAAGAAAGTGTTTTTTGATGCTGCAAGCTGTGTGTGTGCATGTGTGTGTGTTTGTGTGCGTGTGTGTGCCCTTGGACATTCAGACAAAAGGGGATTAAAAAAAAAAAAGGATCTGATTTTAAAGGAACCATACCAGTNTGGACATTCAGACAAAAGGGGATTAAAAAAAAAAAAGGATCTGATTTTAAAGGAACCATACCAGTGATTCAACACATTTAAGCCCAATAAACATACATGTTACATTACTGACTAACATTTTCCAAAACATAAAACCGTATTTTAATTTTTATGTTATTTTGTCAAGTCCCCTAATCGTTCAAAACCAAATGTTCAGGTGATACATCCACCTTAAAATTAAATGTTTCCAATATATCTGAATGTAGCAGTGATGATAAAAGCCGTTTTCTCCTGGGACTATATTTCCTGGCGGAGACACAATTTGTCTTCCATGCAGCTCCGTGTTGGATGGGTGAAATAAAGTTATTTTGACAAAAAAAAAAAAAAAAAAAAACTTAAAAGCTGTTCGGATGTGATGGATTATGTATCTCAAGCACGATTCAAGTCTCTGCAAGTTGATTTTTATCACGGGTCTAAAATTTCGTGCCACAGCAGTATATTTTGGGAACTGATTGTCAGTCATGTAACATGTATGTAAGTTGAAAATAGTATGTTCAACATGCAAAATCAGCAAATGTTCACCTGTATTTCTATTTTTTATATGGATGGATAAATTAAAACTGCTCACTTGTTTGTTCATAGAAATTAACTATTTGGTGACTTGTTATTAAAAAAAAGCCTGTTTTACACACAAAAACAACAATTGATGCAAATAATAAACAACAACAACAACAACAAAAGGAGTGATAACAATAACTGTAAAGATAACAGCTGGAACAGAAACAATCACAACAGAAGTGACAGCAACACCAGCACAGACAACAGTTAAAAGACAACAAACAACAAGAAGAAACAACAACAAACAACAAGAGCAAAAACAACAGCAACAACATGAAAAACAAAAACAAAGGCTGTAACAACAACGTGAAGATCAGCTGTGACAACGTGCTTTTATTTATCTGCTTTATCGTGTTAGTTCATGCCCGGTGGTGGTTTTTAGATATGATCAAATTCAATTAAGAAACAACACACACACACACACACACACACACACACACACACACACACACACNCCTGTGTGTGTGTGTGTGTGTGTGTGTGTGTGTGTGTGTGTGTGTTGTAGCTGTCTAGACAGGGCCGAGTGCCACTTTAACCTGTGTGTAATGAGGGCATGGTGGAACATTGTTAGGGAATAAAGCGTGTTACTTTTAGTCCAAACACACACACACACACACACACATAATGTGTTCAAACAAGCCTTAGCTAGCGTTGGGTCAGGGTTGACCAACACCATTGACTCCAATTTCGTGTTGCCCTGTAGCTCAAACGTACACCCGCTGGTTTTTCTTTCATTCTTTCTTTCTAAACATTAGAAACTAATAGATGTTCAAGCAACTTTAAGCATGTGACTTGAAAACAAATGACAAAGACGACAAACAGTGTTTTAAAAATTATTTCAATACTGTGTGTACGTCTTTTCTCACGATTAGTCCCACAGTCAGTTAAACTTATAACCAGCAGCTCATTGGCAATAAACACAAAAATTAACAGTAGTAAATTGTTGTTCTCCCCTTAGAGAGACTGAGATGTATATAAGAATACATAATCTTGTGTAAATACATATGGAAACATTCCACTTACAGTGTATACTCAAGTATAAGCCGATCTCGTGTATAAGCTGACCCCCTGATGTTGTTCCATCAATTTATTTGTTTAGCAAATTACCTGTTTTCCTGAGTATCATCATAGTATTCCTCTGATTTTCTGAAAATAATCCATGTACCTGTAAACATGATATTTATTTCAGCAGCTGATTACTGTAACTGACCAATCACAGCAGAGCTTACTGGCCGCCACAAAATGTGCTGGATAAGATGTTTAGTCAGAAAATATCTCATTCTAAGGTATAATTTAAACTATTTTCCATGGGTAGTGGTAATGGGTAGTATTTCCACCCCTGGAAATTTCCTTCTCTGGGATCAAATTTGAATTACTCGTGTACAAGCTGACCCCCAATTTGCTTTGTGAAATTTGATAATAAAAACCTGGCTTATATTCGAGTATATATGGTAATTTCAAATACAGTACACAGTATATGTGATGGCCTATTTTGAATGCTGTCATAATTGTCCAGTGTGTTTTTTGTTGGAAATTACAGTGATAAGAAAACATAAAATGAGATAAACTGAGCAATAATCCAGTGTAAATTTGAAATACTGAAGAAAATTTGTTTATTTTTATGAATTATTTCTGTTGTCATTATGAAATGTGAAATGTAACATAAAGTTTGATGACTCCTGAAATGTTTATGATGGTAAAACCATTTATAAACCTGTAGATTTTGAGTTTTTAAAATGCTGTAAGGTATGTTGGCTTGTTGTATGACATCATCAGATTTGCAAACATTAAAAAGTGTTACTTTTTTTCTCAGCACTGTATGTGCATTTCCCCCAAAAAAACAAACCAACCAATGACCGTTCTTTTTGAATGAGTCATTTAAATTATCATAAAGTCTTTATAAGTTTATTGGCTTACAATTGGCTGGTTGGTAGAAATCATCTGGAAAGCAAATTCCAGATGTGGAAGCAGGAACAGAAAGCTTTTATTGTATCCCGCACTCACCCTCCAAATACATCACTGAAACGTGAAGTGTTTGTTATCACATACTGCTAACGAGAAGGTGCTCCGAGGGTGTATCCCTCCGCCAAGGCCAACAAAATCCCCACCAAAAAAACATATGTAAAAATGACCCACAATGCTAATTTTCATTGAAAACAGCCCATTAGCATGTGAATGGATATACACCGATCAGCCACAACATTAAAACCACTGACAGGTGAAGTGAATAACATCAAGGGGTGGGATATATTAGGGATATATTAGGCAGCAAGTCAACAATCAGTTCTTGAAGTTGATGTGTTGAAGCAGGAAAAATGTGCAGCGTAAGGATCTGAGCGACTTTGACAAGGACCAACTTATGATGCTAGATGACTAGGTCAGAGCATCTCTAAAACGACAGGTCTTGTGGGGTGTTCCTGGTATGCAGGTCAGTACCTACCAAAAGTGGTCCAAAGAAGGACAACTGGTGAACTGCAGTGACAGGGTCATGGGCGCACCAGGGTCACTGGTGCGCATGGGGAGTAAAGGCTAGCCTGTCTGGTCTGATCCCAGAAGAGCTGCTGCAGCACAAACAGCAGAAAAAATGATTGCTGCTACGATATACAGGTGTCAGAACACACAGCATGGCAACATGCTGCGTATGGGGCTGCGTAGCCGCAGACCGCTCAGAGCGCTATGCTGACCCCATCCACCACCCAAAGCTCCTACAATGGACATGTGAGCGTCAGAACTGGACCATGGAGCGATGGAAGAAGGTGGCCTGGTCTGATGAATCAGGTTTTCTTTGACATCATGTAGACGGCCGGGTGTGTGTGCGTGGTTTACCTGGTAAAGACATGCACCAGGATGCACTATGGGAAGAAGGTAAGCCAGCAGAGGCAGTGTGATGGGTGATGTTCTGCTGGGAAACCTTGGATCCTGCATTCATGTGATGCTACGTTGACATGTAGCAGCTACCTAAACATGGCTGCAGTCCAAGTCCAGCCTTCATGGCAGCGGTATTCTATTCCCTGATGTCATGGCCTCTTTCAGCAGATAACGCGTCCTGCTACTACATACTGCAAAAACTGTTCAGGAATGGTTTGAGGAACATGACAAAGAGTTGAAGGTGTTGACTTGGCCTCCAAATTCCCCAGATCTCAATCCAATCCAGCATCTGTGGGATGTGCTGGAAAAACAAGTCCGATCCATGGAGATCCCACCTCACAACTTCCAGGACTTAAAGGATCTGCTGCTAACGTCTTGGTGCCAGATACCACAGGACACCTTCAGAGGTCTGAGGAGTCCATGCCTTCAGAGCTGTTTTGGCAGCAGGAGGGGAACCTACAGATATTAGGCAGGTGGTTTTAATGTTGTGGCTGATTGGTGTATTGGTACATGTAGGTATATGATTACACATAAGTACAGTATGTAGTATATAGACATGGGAGGGAATATAGGTATATGTATGTGGATGCACATGGATATGGATATATAAAGATTCAGTTTGAAGAGTTAGATGGATGTTTATAACTTCAACTGCTGATTATGTCAAAGTGCACAAGTGCATCTTTGCTTGTTTTTATTTTTTTTATTTTTCATTGTTCACTGTCTTTATTATTTAAAAATAATTAAAAGAAGAAGAAGAAGAAGAAGAAGAAGAAGAAGAAGAAGAAGAAGAAGAAGAAATTGGTCCATTTGCATTGAATTTGTAAGAAGAAGAAGAAGAAGAAGAAGAAGAAGAAGAAGAAGAAGAAGAAGAAGAAGAAGAAGAAGAAGAAGAAGAAGAAGAAATTGGTCCATTTGCATTGAATTTGTAGGATATAAACTTTTTCTGGATCCAGAATATGATCTGGATCACCTCCAAACTGTAATCACTTCTTCCTCTCGACATTATTTATCTGTCCCCCAAATTTCATCCAAATCTGTCCGTAACTTTTCGAGACATCCCGCTAACAAACAGACAAGTGCTGGTGGTCACATGACTCCTTGGTTGAGGTAATGAACTCCAAACAAACCATATACAGCTTAGATCTAATCTAGTAAACAGAAAAAAAAAAAAAAAAAAAAAAAATCATATGAAAGAAGTAAAGTAACTTCCAGCTTCACTAAAGATTTGTATTTGCACATAATGCAAAAAAGTGATTAAAAAACATATTAGCCACAGGTTAATCAAAGGAAATTTAAGCACAAGGATATTAATGTGTTAATCATGCAAAATACTTCTTTGAAAATTAATTTATTTTTAATAACTGATTCGTCATTTTTGAGCATTTATCAAGTAAAAAAAGTCACTGGTCCCAGTTTCCTCAAAAGCAATGATTTCTGGCTTTTTTCATGTTAGACATTATTGCAAGTTAATTAAAAAAATTGTTGTTCAAACCAAATAATCAATTAGAAACAAACAAATTGGATCTAATGTTTGGTCTCTATAACTGCTACTTACTTTTTATTGATTAAATAATATATTGATAAATTAAAAAAAAAAAAACCCTGCTACATTCATTACACTGTACATTAATACGAGTAATTGCATACATTAATAGAAAGTGAAAATAATCATCACTTACAGCCTGATACTCAGTTATTTTGTACTCTGATGAAATCTGATTATTATTCTCAACTAAAATATTATTATAATTTATAAATTACTTCATGAAACTGTTGCAGTTATTGTAAAATTAAATAAAATTGTTAAAAACCAACATGGGATAACAAATGAAGAATCTTTTTGGTGCCAGTAATATGACTTACAAACACACACACACACACACACACACACACACACACACA
>VXCM01002819.1:100190-148657 GCA_014773175.1 Lucifuga dentata | reverse complement strand
TCTCTCTCTCTCTCTCTCTCTCTCTCTCTCTCTCTTTCTCGCTGTTTCTCACACATCTGCTCTGTCTTTTCTGTTTTGTGTTCTCTCTCTCTCTCTCTCTCTCTCTCATATCCCTCCATCCAATCAATAACTGCTGGCACTTCCTTCCACAGCTCAGGAAAAAACAATTAAAAGCCATCGATCCCGGCACACACTCACACATGGACGCGCGTGAACACACACAGATACACATGTACACAAAACACACACTCAGCCATGAATATGCAAGTGGGTCTCCTTGACCTTCAAAGATGGGNCCAGGTGACTTCATTCTTCATGGGACCGCCACTGGATACGTCTGTCGCCCCTCACACACACATGCACACACACACATTTATTGACAGGAGGAGACATATGTATGAGACATACATGCAAACTTAAGTGTGTCTGTGGGTGCATGCATACATATCTTAACACATACGACATGGACATACACATCCAACATAACGTAGTCCATCTTTTTTGGATTTTGGAAGAATTACCATGAATTTAGTCAGGAAAAAAAAACAGTATGTGATCATTAAAATGTCTGGCGGAGTCTGAATTTCTCTCTATTATGTGTGTTTACATTAACCAACAATGGTGCAGGTTTAGTTAGGACTGAAAATTCTGGGGAGAGGTGTGTCATCAGAATCAGAATCATAAAGGTTATGTTCACATTACAGCCTTAATGCTCAATTCTGATGTTTTAATCAGATCTGACCTTTTTGTGTTGATGATTCACATTCATGTTTGTAGTAATCTGTATCAGACACCAGTACGAGCACGCTGAGGTCCAAAACTGACACGCATGTGCAGATTTAACTAAACTGTGAGCCGCATGCTACAAGTATAACAACAATAACTACCATTTTTGGGCGACAGTACAAACATGGAGACGTAGCTGCAGCATACATACAGGATTATTTGTTGCAGAGGTCAGAAGAAAATGCAGATAATAAGGATGAGAATGAGAGCGAGAAGGCAACAAAAAACAAAAGCCGTAGCAGTGGCTCTGTTAGCAGCTGTTGCTGCATGTCAGAGCAGAGAGAGGTGTGGGTACATGGTGGACTGCCATGTTCACAAGTTCACAGAGGAACAGTTACTGAAAACTTTCTGATGTCCAGAGCAACGTTTGAGTACCTTTGCAAGCGACTAATGATGAAGCTGTCACAAAAAGACACCAGATGTAGACAAGCTATCCCCATCAGGAAACACCTGGCATGTGCAGAGAAGTGATATATTAAAAAAAAAACAAAAAAAAAAACACATGAATTCCGATCTGACCGGTCAGTCGTATAGCCAGAGATCAGATATGGATTGGATCTAGGACCATATATGCAAGTGGCCCAGATCTGATATGAAAAAAATCAGATCTGGTTTGTTCACACTGCTGTGAGAAAAATCAGATCTGAGTCACATGGAGGCAAAAAAAAAAAAAAAAAAANAAAAAAAAAAAAAAAAAAATCGAACCTGGGCCACTTCAGCGTGTAATGTGAACGTAGCCTAATTAGCCAAGTATTTGCATACAAGGAATGTGTGTTGATGCTTCATCTTGCTACAAGAGCAAAACTTAAGAACATCATAATAATACAAACAAAGAACCCTATGTTATAAAAGTAGAATATAAGATATTTACAAAGCTCTAAAGCACAGAAACAGCAGACATAGACATACATATGTACACTCACCAGCTACTTTATTAGATACACCTGTTCAACTGCTCTTTAATGCAAATATCTAGTCAGCCAATCACATGGCAGCAACTCAGTGCATTTAGGCATGTAGACACGATGACCTGCTGAAGTTCAAACCCAGCATCAGAATGGAGAAGAAAGGTGATTTAAGTGACTTTGAACATGGCATGGTTGTTGGTGCAGAGGCTGGTCTGAGTATTGCAGAAACTGCTGATCTACTGGGATTTTCACGCACAACCATCTCTAGGGTTTACAGAGAATGGTCTGAAAAAGAGAAAATATCCAGTGAGCGGCAGTTCTCTGGGTGAAAATGCCTTGTTGATGCCAGAGGTCAGAGGAGAACGGTCAGACTGGTTTGAGATGATAGAAAGGCAACAGTAACTCAAATAACCACTCGTTACAACCAAGGTATGCAGAAGACCATCTCTGAACGCACAACACATCGAACCTTGAAGCAGATGGGCTACAGCAGCAGAAGACCACACCGGGTGCCACTCCTGTCAGCTAAGAACAGGAAACTGAGGCTACAATTCGCACGGGCTCACCAAAATTGGTATATACAATATACAACATACAGTATGAGTAAATACATTGTACAAGTAGATATAAACTAAAAAAATAGCAATGTGAACACATGTCCTTGTTCTGTCTTATTGCACAAGATAAGCAGCAGCTGTAATCGTGCACAGTGCTGGTGACAGTTTTTAACGTCCAGAGCTTTTCCTAGATAGTCGTGTAACCACATTGAGAAGAAGCTGTGAATGTGCCTGAATTTTTTTTTTGATAGCTACAGACCAGAGTTGCCTCCCAGACGGGAGAAGCTCGAAGAGACTGCGGCCGGGATGAGAAGGGTCGGACATGATCTTCTCCGCTGGCTTCCTGGTCCTGGAGGTGAATAGTTTGTGGGGGTGATGGTGCAGTCGGTTGTCCTCTCAGCTGCAGCCTGACCAGACTGTGGTGGAGCACGCGAGGATGGATTCAGTGATGGTGGTGCAGAAATGGACCATGATGGCCTGTGACAGATTGAGTTTTTTAAGCTGCTGCAGGAAGTACAGCCTCTGCTGGCCTTTTTTGACAATGGAGTCAAAGTTGGATTCCTATTTCAGGTCTCTGGAAATGAGGGTCTCACGAAAACAGAGTCTTTAGAGAAAGTGTAATTGCTTCACAGATACACAAAAGTTAAAGCCCCAAACAAAACCAAGGTTAAAGAACAATACCAGCCATTTTGCACATTTAAAGCCAATATATACAACCATCATACATGTTATGTTACTGGCAACCATGTCCCAAAATATACAACTGCAAGGTAAATTTTTGAATTTGTTTTATACCTTCTAGACATAAATTTGTTTAAGTTCATTCCAGTACCCTCTAAAAATGAAATTGTAGAGACCTGAAACATGAACATGATGAATTTTTACTTCATTCACAAGAAAAAAAAGAAAAAAAAAAAGCACACCGAGAAGTCGCAGATTAGCGTCTGATGAATTAATTCTTAAAAAGGGAGTTACCTCTGTCAAAGTTGAGGACACGACAAAGTTGTTTCACCACCTGAAGCAGAAATGTCCTGTTTTTTTTTTTTTTNTAAAAAAAAAAAAAATGAATGTAATCAGGGAAGAATTTGTAAGAAACATAAATCAGAATGGTTTTAATTATATATAAATGTTTTGTGTAGCAGATGAAGCCCTTATATTAATACTATATAGAAACAGAAAGAAATGTGACTTTCTAGGATTTACTGGCAACACTTTCTGGAACTTCTGAGTTAGTTTTGAATCTTTAACTTATTAGAAACAAAGATGAAAGGTAACAAACACACACCTACTTGTCATTTATTTTCAAGTTTTCTTTACATCAATTCAGCTTGGTTGAGACCATTCCATCCAGTATGGCAGCAGCTTTGTTTCTCAGACAGATGGAGGAGAAGAAAAGGATGGACAGAATGTACCTAAAAACCACAGCAGAAACAGTGAGGTCACAGTGTGACGAGAGGATAGCAAGAGGTGTAAGAAGAGGAATCACAAAAGAGACAAAGAAAGAAAGAAAGAAAGAAAGAAAGAAAGAAAGAAAGAAAGAAAGAAAGCTGTTGGAATGATGGAGAGAGAGAGAGAGAGAGAGAGAGAGAGAGAGAGAAAGACAGCAGTCACAGTCTGGCTCTTGCTCAATGAGGGAGTGGCCTCTAACCACCTCTAGTGTCCAGTCAGCTCTGACACACACACACACACACACACACACACACACACACACACAAAACATCTGCACAGCTGCCACAGTTTCATCTCCATGAAAAATAGTCACATTGCTTTGCTGCTGATTGACACTGGGGTTAGAAATGAAATTCTTTTGTTGTTGGGTGTTTTTCTATGGCTTTGCCTGTGTGTGTGTGTGTGTGTGTGTGTGTGTGTGTGTGTGTGTGTGTGTGTGTGTAGCTGTGGCTGTAGGCCAGGTGTTCCTCAGGGTCCGCTGGTTTTCTTTTGGTTTGTAGGTTTTGATAAATGATGAGAGAGCGAGTGAGAGAGAGTGAGGGCAAGCAAGAGAAAGAGAGAGAGAGAGAGAGAGAGAGAGAGAGAGAGAGAGAGAGAAAGCTTGATAAATGATTGGAGAGTGATGGATTGACTGCTATTCCCTCAGACGTGAAGCATCTGTTGTTGTGTTGGCTGGTGAATTTGTCAGTAGCTTTGGTCACTGCGTCATTTAAGAATTTCGTGACTTCTGCGGATCAGTTCGCTGGCTACCATACACGTAAACATGAGTGCTGGAAAGTTTAAAATGTTGGCAAAAATGTTCAGAAACAACAAGGTCAACATCCTCCTAGATTCTGTGATGCCTCAGACATTTTCCGTGCCAAAACGTGTTAGCTGCACATGCACGAGAAAAGCTAAATGGATGATCTGTTTGAGAGAAGTCGTGCAAGGAGATCTAAAATAAAATAATATCATGATATCTCAAGGTGTTTTGCCACAACAATATTCATGATGATATGAAAAATGCAAAACTGAACGAAGTTTTATTTCAATTAATATATTGGCGTTACAGCCATTATGAAAAATAGTTGCTTTTCGGGATGTTGCAAAAATATTTCCTTGTTGGGATGTTGCATCTTAGATTGAGCTTTTTTTAAGTCTCTAAAAGCTTATTTTTCCACTGTTTGGACTGACATATCCTTAGCGAGTATAAAAAGTCACTGTCGTTCAGGAGTCGCTAATTTCACTCCATTGTTAGCCGTTAACATCACAAGGACTACAGCTAGCTAACGCTCCAGCTACGCTTGGCTGAGTCAGCATCACTCATTTGTTTTGCATCATAAATCAGATTGGCTTGTGTAACCCGTGTTACTAGGGCTTAACTAAGAAGCCGCAGTAAAGTGAGTTAAATTGCTGTTGTTGACAGATTGATGTTTTCCATGAAGTAAGTGAATTGGGAGATTGCTACGGGCGTGATTGTGCACTGTGGTGTACATGAAATGTGAAGAAGGAATGTAGATCTTTAATATAGAAATATTGCAGTTATTTCATGTGAGGTGATTGTGTTTACTTTTAAATATATGTCTAAGTTTAATGTGACAGTACAAATGAGTAATTCAGAAATTGGTAGTTTTATTTTGATATGCTGGTATACTGGATTTCCCCATCCAATCAGAGCCCTGCTTGCTGCGTGAGCTAGCGCTATCTAGCATTCCCAAGTGTAGTTTTTTTTTCTTTCTGCTACGAGTAGGACGGAGTAAGACATGCATTGGATTGCTCTCGAGATTTTCCAAAGATTTCGGTTCCTGTTTTTGTGGTTTGTCGATCTAAAATTTCCGCACAGTGGGATTTGGAAAAAAAAAAAGAGAGAGAAGACGGATATCAGGAGTACGTGTGAGCCGATTCCTTTCAAACTAGGAGTGTATGCTTAAGACTGAAGTTTTCTGGTGAGTGAATATTACCGAATATTTACTGTGTATTTCCATCTACTGTGTGTTTTTGTGAGTGAATTAGTTGAATCCGACCTGTGTTAGCTGTTAATTGGTCGCGGTTAGCGGTCGCAGACTGGAATTCTGTGTGTATTGTTCATTAGCTTTTCCACCATTTCAAGTTTATGGTTCTGTCGTTTCTGAACATGGCGCGTGAAAAAAAAAGCGCGTTGTAATTTGACACCCTGCCTGTGTGTATTTAGTGAGCGCCTTGTGAGAAAATGAAAGGCGATGATTAAATTGATGGTCGGAGCAACTAATTCATACATTGAAATCTGAAACATGTATGTTCTGATGATTATTCCTGACTATTAGTTATGTGTACAGTTGATTTAATGAAGAGTAATGAGGTATAGAAAGAGTGGGATCACATAGAACAGGTTATATTCATGACTATATTCATGGGAAGTGATGTAATCCTCTTTTTGGCCTATTCAGGCCGGGTCTTTTCTTTTGTCCTTCCTGTGTGTTTTGATGTGGATTCGACATCGGAGTGGATTTCTTCTGCTGCCTCTCTGTGCTGCAACCGTGGTGGTAGAGTTCAGCAGTTGTGGCGAGCCAAGCTAATTGATGAGACAATCCTGAGAGATCTGAACTGTTGCTTTCATCATCAGTACTGGTAGGACTGATTGTTGCCAGAACACTGAAGGATACATTGCATGGACAGTATATTTTCATTCCTTCCACTGGACTGATAAAAGGACAATACAGAATTGACTGTTCATCGTTTAAATAACTTGTATGGTGTATAAGTTATATTTTGATCTGTGTGTTCATTTTGACATTTGGGTTTAGATACTGTTCCTTTAAACAGCATTTTGTTGCACTGAGTTTAAAAAGTATTTTGCTGCATTGAGTTAAAAACCTATTTTGATATTGAGGTTAAAAAGTGTGAAGTTCATAGACTAGTTAAAGAGGAAAAGAAGGGAAACAATACATTATATACGGCTATGTTTATTTTATGTTTTTTTTTCTTATTCTCACATATGACCAATACAATCAGCTATTAAACTTACCAGTCGGTCTGCGTGTCTTCTTACTCTTGCTACTTAATGATTACTGCCTAATACTCCTTTCTCCTGTGAACAGAAACCTAGATCCTCTGATACATTGGTCCATGTGATTACTGATTTGGCTGTTAAGATATGCTTCTGTACTACCCAGTGTCTAACGTGTTGCGTTAGATCTGAGCCCGGTTACACTTGCCTCCTCAAATAAATTGTGACGTTCTTCGTATTGACCCGAGGTTTCTGCTTCAAGTGGAGAAATAAGGTTGTTTCCACCTTTAGCTGTTAGCCAGTTAGCCTTGTAGCCTGACCATTTTCAAACTATAGTTGTCAGGTGTTGACCAGCTCCTTCTGAGCATACTTGATATGTTTCTTCTTCCTTATGAAAATGCATCAACACCTCATCACGCCACCATATCATCAATATCATGATACGACACATTTTTAATCACAGAAAAATTATACCACTATTATCATGACTTATATAATATGATCCAGCTCTAGTCTATATGGTTGCATTTTCTAACTTTCTGAGCTTTTTTCCTTCTTTTCCTCATAAAGCAGAGCACAGCTGGAGCCTGTGTATTTGGTAGACACAACAGTTCTCACTCTTTGACCTTTGAACCCTCAAACTTATGACCTTTATTGAGCACTACACCCACACACTTCCAGGGCATCAGGTGTGTAGGCTAGTGTGAAGGTGTGAGGAGAAATAACAAATCACGTCAATGATTAGAAATAGTATCACTAAAACCGATTTTCTTTTTCTCTTCTTCCCTTTTCATACTAAATGAAGACTCTTGCGATTGAAGTTGGACAAGCAAAAATTCTAAAAATTAAAACACAATATCTGATATATGCATCATCAAAATATTAAAAAAAACAAACAAAAAAAAAACTCCATATCCACCCTTGGATAATGGTGTTGCATTCATAACATGTTATTACCACCAAGCTGAAAGATCAACGATGTCTCTCCTGATTGGTTAATTGCCGCTCCGTGATTTGCGTCACAGCCTATGAGATCATTTCCTCTCTTCCGTCAATCATATGTGCTAATGTGTGCGACCGGTCAATTGATTCCCAGTCATCTGAACATAATCCCTCTGCAATTAACCAATTAGGCATTTAACTAAATTAGTAAACATCTGCACAAGACAGCCTATTCCAACTGCACAAGTGTTTATTGCTGTGTGTGCGTTGGACTGAAGGCTAGCATCAAGGTGTGTGCATGTGCGTGCATGCGTGTGCATTGATGTTATCATGCTTGAGTTGAGATATTAGTAACAGGTGGCTAACTGGATCCCTGGGGCTCCATGCACTCAACATGGAGATCTGTGTTAATTGAGAGAGCTACGTAATTAGTTTCTGAGTTTAATTGTGTGTGTATGTGTGTGTGTTTGAACCTAAATGTGTTTGCTTGTTTGAATGGGTCTCATTGTACTGTGTGTGTATTTTATTTATTTTATTTTATTTAATTTTTTTATGTTTTGGGTGTGTTCGAGGGTTTGCAGGCAGTCTCGCGCACGGGAGTGTTTAATTGCGGCGCTGTTAATTAGTCGGCAGTGGTTAATGCTGCAGTTTGATGGTAGCTTCATTAGCATCCGCGCTTATGAAAATACGTATGTGTTCATGCATTTGTGTTTTTTTTTGTTTTTTTTTCTGGTCAGGTTTCCGTGTGTTTGCGTGTGTGAAGTAACTGTATTAGTACATCACTGTCTGTTGGGTCCATGTGCTGACAGCCATAAAGCAGCAGACGAGCATGTCTCTTTCAGCAGAGTCAATTTTACAGCTCTGAGTCGCAGCTCTGAACTGACAAATCAATAAAATCAGAGGGAGTTAAATAATTTAGAGCCGGCTCTAATTAGTCTTCTAGTCCTGCAGTATGGATTCCTTTACAATATTGATGACAGAGTGCCTGTTTATGGAACCGAGCTCGCTTCTTCTCTGCCTTGTTATCGGGGTACAGAATACAAATCAACAACCTGGAGCACCGGCAACATTTCAAAATGGACTTTTTAAGATTTTTGCGTGAAGCAGAAGTGAAACAATTGCAAGTGAAACTGGACAAAAATGTCCCATTATGTCCATACATCCACACTCAAGATGGATCCACTCTGACATATCTTGCTGTTAAATTGTTCGTGTCTGACAGTGATTCTGAGAGTTTTGTTTTTTTTATTTGGAGATAGATTGCAACTTCAAATCCATTGTTTTGTTGTGATGTTGCACATTTCTTTGTTCAGTATAAAAATATAAGATGAATCACATTTTTTTTAGTAACTCAAAGTGCTTTTTCTTTCATGGCAGCCATTATGTTTTAAGAGCAGGTGTCAGTTGAGAGCTTAGATAAAACACAACTTAACACAATAGAAAATCAGACAAAGTAGTGGATATCTCATATTGAAATTAGGTGGTTATTAAATATCTAATGACCAAATACATTGAAATAAATTCCTTTATTCAAACTACACTTTTTTTTAAAGTAGCTTGTTAAAAGCCTATTTATCGTGAAGAGGTTGGCATATTCCTTGAATAAACCACCATTGTTTGTGCCCACATCCTCTGCTTGCTTGCTTTCCCTTGTTTGTGTGTTTCCAGGATTGTGCCTGTGTGTCATTGTGTATGCATGTGCGCATGTATAAGTGTGTGCATGAAATGTCATGCGCGCGGCGCATCCTTGTTACATTTGTCTTGTATTGTCAGTGCCTGTGGGTTTAAGTGGTTGTATGTTTGCTTGTGACTTTGTGTGTGTGAGTGTGTGTCAGTGGGTGGCGGCTGTTATCAGTCACGGGGGGGAAACTATCGATCATCTCTTTTAATTACCCCGAGCATAGCGAGAGGCCTAAATTAACTCCTCTCCTCTCCTCTGGCTGCTGAAAAAGCCATGCATATTTCACGACTGGGAGACCAATCGTATGTCACTCAGCCCTTCTCCTCTCCTCTGACAAGACTTATCACTGTTATTTATCTCTCTCTCTCTCTCTCTCTCTCTCTCTCTCTCGGCAAGCATGTTGTCTGGGGTGCAAAACAAAAGCGTGAATAATAAATATATCCACGTTGGGGTGCCTTGAGTTTGTACTGACGCATGTTGCCTTGGTGCAAAAACAAAAACGTGAATCTCAAACATCTCCCATCGGCGTGTTCTGCTGCACGTGTGTGTATGCAACCGTGTGTCGCATGTGTGTGTCCTTGCTGCTATACGGGTAAAAAGCCATAGAGGTGCATTAGAGGTGTTTTACCATGCTGTTGTCATTGTGGCTTGTCTGCTGGCGGTGACGCTGAGTGCCGTTTTCCTTGAAGGGGTTCTGTGAGGGACTTTCTCTTCCCCTCTTCGTTGTCTGCCCTTTCTCAATAAAACTCCATTCAATACAATTGATTTTCTTATGATCACATCTTTTATTTTTTTTTTAGTCCTCACTACGTCTGTGCGTACATCCTGGCATCCTAATGACAAGCTTTGCAGAGGACATGAATGGCAGAGTGTGACAGTCACTTATGAAACACTCTTACAGCACTCGTGCATTCCACTTTTTTTTTTTTGCAGATCGCTGCATACAATTCTCTACAGAGGACACAGCGTTCAAAAAGTAAAGCTCCTGTGTTCATTTGTTCATGAAACCCAGGTTTCACATGTGCAAACACTACAGATCTGAACAGTTTGGTTACAAACCGAATCCTCAGCATTACAAGTAGACCACAGGTAAGTACAGTTGTACAACGTCATATCAGAAGTGCAGAAGTGCGGACGTAATTCTTGGCAGGGATGCAGGTTTCGGCACAACACCGGCACCTCCAAGCTTTAGAGTAGATGTTTGGACTCATTTTGGCTTTCAAAATGATGTGGCCACAAAGTAGGAGACTCACAAACTGTTCAGAAAAATCCAAGGAAAAAATCCTTCCAAACATTTATTCAGCTCACCACACGTGCAAAAGGTGTACAGTGCAACAAACAGGTAATCCCTGAAGACAAATGTTTCAATATTTACATCTTTTTCAGTGTTGAAGGAATAACAAGGCTCCACTCATATATCACAGAGTGTGGTCAGCTGACCTAAAAACCTAGTCATGTGACCCCAACTTACTCTCAATGCTACACTAACACAATAAAAAAAAAGTACATATTTCTATAGAAAAGACAACAGACAAATATCATCCACATGACCTATATTGGACAAACAAAATTGCAATATAATACTGAATTAGATTAGAGTTCTACAATACAGGAGAATGAACACATCAGATACCCTGCTCATTACATATACATACATATCTAGGTCCTGTTTGTTCAGAAGTAGAGCAATTGGTTCTTGACAGATGATGTAACATTCGCAATAACCAAAGTGCATTTTGGGTCTAAGCGTCATTTTGGAGGTATTCTGTGGTCACCGGTCAAAGCAGTTTATTTGTTTTCGCCTTCTTTTATTTGTGCGCTCGTGTTGTTTAAAAGCTGCAATAATAAGTCCCACAATGGAAAGGGTATAAAGCTTGACTACGAGGCAAGCTTTTTTAGGTTTCCAACCAGGAAAAAAGGCTATATGGACCACAAGTAGAGGATATAACAAAGAGGATTAGGATGGCCCGGGTTGCAGTGGTGAGACGCAAAAACATCACTTTCACCAGAATATCTCCCTTCATGTTTGTTTGCTGTTGGCATTTACATAAAGGTAAGTAAGACAGCTTTTATTGTTTAAGTAACGTTATTAAATGTGATGGTTTTCTGTCTTCTAATGTCGCTAGCGTTAACGTTATATCCATGCGTTGTTTTAGATTAGCCACGCTAGTAAACACCCAGCGAGAGCAACAGAAACGGGTTAATTTGGTCTTGTTAAGACTGTAAATGATTCATCTGATGTTATGTAGCTAGCTACTAAAAACTTTTCATGTCATTGCAGGTCAACCTGCATATGAGATGATGGAGACTGACCCAGACTGGACACCGTCCCTACATCTGTCCACACAGACATTACACCTACAGACAGACATTTACAGAAATGATGCTTTATCATGCTCCTCACTTCTCTTTCTGCTGTTCATGTTAGAACTGCATTTGACCCAGTCTTGCATGAACAATATACAACAGTATGTAAAATGAAATTTTTCTTAAATAATATACACAACATAAATGTGTTGTTCCTGACCTTTTTTTTCTTTTCATTAACTCTTTGATAGCCAAATTAAGTATGGAAACCAAATGTTGTACAACAGAGTAAGGTTTATTTTGCAACTTTCAAGTACAAACATGTTATTATAATAACATGTAATATCCAAGTAGGAGGTTGGAGGCAGCAATGCGGGGTCAGCACTCCAGCTTTTTGCTGACAGGTCGTATGGATCGATGTTGTTAATAGTAAACAATTTAGCAGTCCCTGGCATCCTTGTTGAGTTTGTCTTGGTATGGTATTCTCTCAGTTTGCTTCTGCTTCTCCAGTTTGTCGATTAAATTAGTTGAATAACTTATTTAGTCGTGTTGTTTACAGTACCGCTTCCTATACCGGTTACTGCAGCTATACCTCCAAAATGGCAACTCGGTGACGTGGCAAATGACAAACACACGTGACTAACACAGACTGATACAAGGTTCACAAAAAACCTTGAAAACTTATTTCTTCATTTAAATCTCACGGATGTAAAGTCTTCAAGCTGAATGAGCTGTATAAATATTTTGAAGGATTTTTTCCTTTGATTCTTCTGAACAATATGAATCTCCTACTTTTTGGCCATGATTTTAATTTCATTAGATATGGTGGCACACATGTTCCAAATGACTGAGCAGGACTTAATAAGGTGCAACACTGTTCTGGACTTTAGGCTTTCAAATGAGTAATAGATTCCAAAAAAAAAAAAAAAAAAAAAAAAAAANGAAAAAAAAACTTAAAAAAAAAAAAAACTGACTTGTTTTTGGCAAAAATATGATAGTAAGTTGAACACCAACATAAGACAGCTGAGTCTGAATGACGCACCATCGTGGCTGGCTGCACAAAGATGTCATCGCCTCATAGAAATGAGTGTGATGTTTTCTTCTGAAAAGCTCAGTTCATGGCACTGTCTCTCTTTAAAGCACACAGCACAAGTATTTCTTATTGGTAAAGCTGATTAAATTAATTTGGAGAGGTCCTATTTTTACACAACTTTTCTCAGTAATTTTTCTGATTCAGAAATTTGTAAGGTTTTTCCTCGCAAATTTCTGAGTTTTTTTTTTTCTCCTCAGAATATGATCTCCCTTTCCCTGTCTTGTTTTTACTATGTTAATCTAACATGGCCCTAATACGCTATCATACAGTTGTTCTGCATACAAATGAAAGCAAATACAGGAATACAGGAAGACAGGAAGATGTAAAGGATGAAGATGAGAAGGCGAAGAAGACAAGCAAAGACAAGCGACTCTCAGATGAGATCAGGGTCACTTTGGTTGAACCCGAGGTCAAACATTGGCTGACTATGAGTGAAGATGGATGGATAATCCAGCCAAATCTATACATATAGAATATTCAATTACAGAAACCAGGACAGTTTATCAAAACTGGCTTATTTGCTAAAAAAAAAAAACGGGATTTATTGCAGCGTTGTTGTGTTGGATTGCATTAGTTTGTACCTGTTAGGTTAATACATGGCAACATCTGAGCAACTGCAGCGGGGAGATTACATAAGACCACGCATACTATTACCGTTTTCTGCTTTAACTGAAGGAAAGATGATCTCACACACACACACATATACACACTAGTTAAATCATTACTAGAACTATAACAACTAGAATCAAGTCACCAAATGCAGTGATGAAATCAGATGACATGGCATCTGCAGAGATCAGTACTTCTTTGCAGTCAGAATGAACCTCCGCATGAGAGAGAGCAGCGAGTGGGTTTATTTGTTTGAATGCAACTCTGGTCAATAATTCTCTCTCTCTCTCTCTCTGTTTCTTGATGATCTGACTTTTTTGTCTGTCTGCTTTTAACTTTGCACTGAGACTATTTTCAACCTTTTAAACTCATTTGAACACACACACACACACACACACACACACACACACAACNCCCCGTGACTGATAACAGCCGCCACCCACTGACACACACACACACACACAACTGCGACCGCACAGTGATGTTCAGCAGGGAAGACGTGTGGAAGACAGGGCTGAATATCAATTCTGATCTCCTGATTCGATTCGATTTTCAAAGCCCCGATTCGATTCTTTTCAATTCTGTTACATTCTGGAAAATGTTGTTAGGCTTACGTCTCCTAAGTTACATTATTGTATAAAAAAGTGAAGACATTCTTTCAAAATATGTATTGAAAACTTAATGAGTGCATTAAAGGAAACAGGCTCAGGCTAACCTTTGACCTTTTGGTTCTGATGCTCTCTGACATGCTTATTAATGTTGTCATGTTGCTCAGTGTTCCCTGATTCCAGGATTTTAAGCGTGTTCCTAAATCCCTCGTTGTCAAGACAAGGACGCATATCCTCGCATATAAAAACAGACACGGATTCCTTTTGGTTGGAGGTGAGCAGATGGCAGCTTGCCTATCGACGCGTTTTCTACCGTCATCTGCCTTCATTGGTGCTGCAGACTTAACGTCAGCAGCGTGACGTCTCGTCAAGCGGTTCCACAAGACCCTTGTGTTGCCACAAAATTTTACTTCTGAGTTACATAGTTTGCAAATGGTCATACTTTTGTCAGGTTTGTTTGTGTCCTTTTGCTTTTGAAAGCCAAAATGAGTCCAAACATCTGCTCTAAACTCGGAGGTGCCCGTGTTGTGCTGAAACCTGCATCCCTGCCAAGAATTACATCCCCACTTCTGCTGAAACACCAGATCACAGCCACCATGTTGTTTTAATGCAAGCTTGGTCTTCTACGTTTTCCGTAGCAGAGTAGTCATGTTACATTACACAGAATTAATGCTACTAGCATTACTTGCACTACTAGTGTTACCTACACTACTAGCATTACCTATGCTATGAGCGTTACCTATGAGCATTACCTATGAGTGTTACCTATGCTACAAGTGTTACCTACGAGCAATACCTATGCTACTAGCGTTACTTACGCTACTTAAGTTACCTACACTACTAGCGTTACCTACTCTACTAGTGTTGCCTATGAGCACTACCTACGCTACTAGCATTACCTGTTACTAACGTTACTTACACTATTAGTATTCAATTAAAAATCAGAATATTTAAAAAGATTGATTCTTTACTTTATGAATCAATAATTGAATTGTATAAGTGTGAATCACACTTAATCAAAGAAAATGAATTTTTCCTCACCCCTAGTGTAAAAGGGTTTAAGCTTCTAAAAATGTGATTAAACGGAATTCTTGAGCTTTACAAACTTTCATGCAGTTGTACGGTAGTGTAGCAGTAGTTTTGAACTAAACATTTTCTAAAGTGGATAAATTACAAAAAAAAAAAAAAAAAAANAGGGGGGGGGTAGTGCAAATGCTGACATAATTCATATTTGCTGTGTTAACACCAAACTCACTTTGAAAACAGAAAACATTTGGCAGATTAACAAAACACTGCTGTCTCCACTGACTGTGTGTACATGTATGCCCAACAGAAAGCCTTAAAGGACCATACATGTGATTTTGCATGTTGAAGCCCAATAAATACTAATCTCATACATGTACTGACAACTAATTTCCAAAACATAAACCCATTGTTTAGTTTTCTTGTTTTTCCAAAGCACTAAACTTTCAAAATCACATGTTCAGGTGATAGATCCACCTTAACTCAATGTTTGCCTGCTAACATACTGTATACATGTATGTCCAAAAACAATGAATACACATTGTGTTTGCTGTGTTGGGTTATTTATCTCAAGCACATTTCAAGTCTCTACAACTTGATTTTAATAGCGTACTGGAATGAACTGGAAGCAATGGCAGTCTGGAGGGGGGAAAAATTCTAAAATTTACCGCTCCAGTAGTATATTTCAGGAAATGGTTGTCGGTAACGTAACATGTACGTGAATTGTCAGAACTGCCTACACAGAGTGTCCCAAAAAAATGTATACACACTTTGAATGATTATAAACTCGCTTAAACCTTCCTTTTTTTTTTTTTTTTTTTTTTTTTTTNATTAGAAGTAATGGCAGAAGCAAGACTAAGCTTTGAGAAAAGGAAATTTATCTTAAAGTGCTACTGGCAGTGCGAGAACGTACATACCAAATGAATACCAATACCAAATTAAATGATTCGTGATGTTTGCAATTCCATCTGTCCGTGTTAACAGCAGTGCCTGGATCACAACAGTCATCACTTCCAACACCTGCCCTAACTCAAAAGATTCTACACTTGTCTTCTTTAAACTTGGATTATACAACCTAGATATATCTTAATAAACACTGTATTTATAATCATTCAGTGTGTATACATTTTTTTGGGACNTAGATATATCTTAATAAACACTGTATTTATAATCATTCAGTGTGTATACATTTTTTTGGGACACCCTGTATGTCGGGCTCAAACATGCAAATTTGCATTTATTCTTCTTAAAGTGTTTCTCTATTGTTTTACTGTCCATGGGAAACTTAGAAAACAAGCTGACATGGATAAAAAGCCTTCCATACAAATATATATATTTTTTTTATTTATTTACATTAATTGAACATGAGCTTCCTCTATTTCTTCATCATCCATTTATTCCATCACCCTGAATTTCTTTATCAAAAAAGCAAAAGTTGATTGCTGGGCAGCAAAAGCCAAATAGCAAGTTTGCTATTGCTATTTTACTATTTTATTTTCTTCCTCTTCATATCTCCTCCTCTCCTTGCATTATTTCATTTTGTGCGCGCGCGTGTATGTATGTGTGTGTGTGAGAGAGAGTCGTGTTATATTGGAGAGCTGACATGGTAAACAAGCCTTGCCTGTCTGTCTGTTTTCCAACAATGAGTCAATGAGTCAGTCAGCTACACAATCAGTCAACCGCAAGTCAGTGAATTATCCACAGCTACTAATGGTCCTTCCTCAATCTCCCTCTCATTCTCTCTCCACACACACACACATACACACACATACACACACAAGCCATCCTCTGTGTAATTTAAATGACTGTCAGGTCAGTGGCGAGAGCAGCACCTTGCCAAGTTAAAAATGCCAGGCGGCTGCCATCGTCACCGCCAACAAGCTGCCCAAACTGTCACACACTCACACACACGCGGACATGCACACACACGCGTGGAGCTGTCAGCCACCGGTCACAATGCATTTACTTAGTGACAGTATTCTAATTAGTGGTCTGGCTGGTGTCACCTGACTGGGGGGGNTGTTGTGGGGAGATTGGAAAATGTGGACGAGGAAGAAGGAAGGGTAAGGAGAGATGAAGGGAATGAGAGGAAGAGGTAGAAACGGAAAGAGAGAGGGAAGCGGTGGGCGGAGAGAAAAGGTTAACGCCGCGGTGACTGAGAGTGACAGATAAAATGACGGAAAGGAGGGAAACAGGTGGAAAAGGCGATAGCATGAAGGAGTGCGAGGAAGACCGACGCTAAGGAAGAAAGAAGAGTGTATTAAGTCTGTTTTTCCTCCTGTTCGCATTTACATAAAATACAACAAATTACCTCCCACGAGTGACTAAAGTGACCCCCCCTCCCCCCACTCCACTCCTACATGCCTGCTTGCCTAATTGCCACAGAGAGTGAGAGTGCTCGAGTTTAACCCCGCGCAGGCTGCACCCTCCACGGTGACATGCCATCACAGGCAAACAAGACCAGGAGAAGTGGGAGGGGGCATTACAATAAGGGGGGGGGGGGNGGGGGGGGGGGGGGAGAAAACAAATATAAATCTGATATGCCCTGGCTTTTAGACTGGTTTACAGCCTGGAAATGCTGCTATGATACAGTGTGATACAGCATTTTTGTGTACAATTTATTAGTGTTCTGTGGTTTCCACGGTAATCTGCTGTATGTTCATTTTTGAGCATCTTAATTGCATTCTTGACTTCTGGCAAACAGTAATGTCAGTATGGTGACTGAATTGAGGTGAAGTGGCACACACACACACACAAAGCACAAACACACACTGTATGCTTCCATCAAGGCTGCAAAGTCCTCTAGCATTTTTAATTTTTATATTAGAAAATGTTTAACAAGATCTGCATCAAATTACACAGAGACAGATTGCTGATTGGCTGATGGCTGCTGATGTGTTTTTAGATGAATTAGGCTAAACTGTAAGGTAATCAGATTAATAACCACTGAGTTATGGTCATGTTTATTGATGTAGTGCCACCCATAAACCAAATGCCATCAAATTTCACAAGATCATTTGATCGGTTTGATCTCTGATATCAAAAGGAGAGGTGAAGAATCTCCAGCATTTATGCCGTTCCAGTCAAAGAGGGACGTCGGAATTTCCCAGTTGAAAATGCCAACTTCTGACCTCCAAGCATTCCAGCACCTGCGATACCAAATGTAAACAAAAAGCATGGCTGAATGCCAATAAATACTATAAAGGAAATAAAATAAGTAATAAATACTAACTTTAGTTATCACTGTGGGTATTAAACATTTGTGCTGAGAAGTTAATTTCCTGCAATTATTTACATTTACCTATTGACACAGTATTCTTTATACTACAAATACTGTACAGTAGCTACACAGCTACTGTATTTATAGTATAACTTACAGTAGCTACTGTAACCAGCAACACATTTTGACATCAGTCTGTACATAACCAGTTTTATTGTGTTTATAGTTCTTTTTATTTCAATATCATGCAAGAAAATGTACTTTAATCAGCTGTTACCTGATTATTTACCATTCACAAACTTCACCTCTATGGGCACTACTATGTTGAACGATGTCAGAGCAAGTGCTCCTCGGTGGTGTCAGGGTAGATGGATTTGGCCCGAGTTTCCGAGTTTGAGCTCCGACTTCAACCGCCATTCAACACACTTTTAGGAGGTCAGAAAGTTTTGAATTCTGAGTTGTTCTGAACGCAGCATTAGTTTGCCTGTCCAATAACAGACAGCATCGATCACAGGAAATCTATCTATAAACAGTTTCTCTGTCTGTCTGTCGGTGGCACCAATATCTCTAGAACCCGGAACTGTATGAAGTTGAAATTCAGCAGCTATAATGCTCAAGACCCAAGGCTGTGCAGTGTTGCGTATGAAGTTGTTTGGATGAGCAGTTCTCGAATTGAGTTGTGCCGGTAAAAAGTAGTCCACGCGTGGAAGGATACGCTCCGGGCGCAACAGCATATGCTCTGCTCTATGGGCACTTATGGCAGGCTGCGGTGTGCACCACAAAGTCCAGTCCGAACAGGGGCACGTTTTCAATGGGCACTGCATTAGTTCTAGATGAACGCTCGAAAGATGATATAAGATGCTATATCATCTTTCTAGCATTCATTTAGCATTCTGCATATAGGAAATTCTAGATGAATTCTAGAAAGATGATATAAGATGCTATATCATCTTTCTAGCATTCTGCATAGACGAAATTCTAGATGAATGCTAGAAAGATGACATAAGAGCTTCCTGATTGGCTACCTGAGAAGACTGAAAGCCTACCAGAGCCCGCAAAATTATGCTAAATTATGCAGCAAAAGCAAAATCCTCATGTTGTGAATCCACCTTTGACATGGCACAGCGTGGAACTCCAGTGTCTTGCTCTCTTTCCTCTCATCCCTCCTCCTCTACTCTGACCTACTCTGATTTCCTCCCCCTCTCCAGTTCATCACTCCATTTCTCCACTCATCTACCACTCCACCTCTTCACCCGTCCTCCATTCTCCAGCTCTCTGCCTACCTGACAATGATCATGTTTCCACTGGAGCTTTAAAACTGCCACACAACTTGACAACTTGATTTGCTTCATCAGATTTTTGGTCATAAATCATACCTCCCCTCTGCTGACGTGATCGCTGTTAATAGAACTTTAGAGTTACTGAACATGTTCACTGTAACAATAATGTCTTTTGAGTCTGTATGGAGAAGGTGTTGGTCGTCGCATCACATGCATGTTATACAATAACAAAGTGAATATATAGGGTCAGATTCATGAACTGTAGCACGATTTACCGCATCACTATGCACAAATATCATGCCACAATCACGTTCCCTCATTCATAAATGCCTGTTAGCAACATATTTTAGCGTTTTAGCATTGTCTACATCTAAATTGGCCCCAAGTTGGCCCCCACACATCTAACTGGCCCCACAGTCTTTTCAAGTCTACATCTAAACCTGAACATGGGCTACAAAACATTGAAAGTCGAGCATGTATTCTACGAAAAATGGCACGAAAACGTTATATATTGTGTTATTTTGCAAGTTTTCTCAGGCAAACAATCTAACTTGTAAAAACAAGAAATTAAACTGGAAAAGTTTGGGCCCCATGTAAGAAACATGTTAATCATGTTTTGTTTGAGAAATATAAACTACTTCCAGCTTCATAAAACCTAATTTGTTACCTTTGTCTCTCCAACACAGGAATAATGAAGAGTTTTGTGACTAGCACAACACTCATGTCACAGGTGTTTTGAAAGATTTGCTGCTCGAGTCCAGAAACGCTTCAAAACCGTTACAGCAGTTAGGAAAAACTCAGCCTGTGTAAAAAGCTCAATCCTGGGGGACAACAGAGCCTTTTAGGTCCCTTGAAGAGTTCATCCAGGCCCTATTGCTGAACCTCTGGAGTAGGGTAGGGGGTTAGCTCTGACCCAGTGGGGCTGGAGGGCTGAAGGTCTGGGGGAGTGAGGGGGGCTCTGGGACTCAGTGAGCCCAGGATTGAGAGCTCTTCATGGGTTGGCAACCAAGGGGTCTCCTCTTCATCATGTTCCCCACTCTGGTACTATTAACCGGCAGCATGAAGAGGCACTTTGTTTCTCCTGCTCTGCATTTGCGTGCCGGCCTGCTTGTCTCTGCTAGTCTGGATGGCTGGGAAAAGGGGCTCCTTGGGACTCATCACACCCAGAATAAAGAGCTCTTTAAGGGGCTAGCAGCTGGAAGAGTGCTCCCCTTTGTCTTAATCAACTTCCAGGCCCAACACACCCTGTGTTCAGGGTTCTCAACTATCTTTATCTCAAGGACCCAGACAGATACTAATCTGACCATAGATCCCTATTTAATGATGTTTAATCCAAGGGACGCATGTAAAGTTTTTGTTTGTTTAGCACTGATTTATGTAAATGTCTGAACTGCAATTGGGAAAGTGGTGGTGAGAAAAAGGTTTAAAAAAATGTTCTTCACTACATTTTATTATTATTATTATTATTATTATTATTATTATTATTATTATATAAAGGTAACATCAAGCCTTAATAAATTCAAATGATTTTTTCTCGGAAACCCTCAGGGAGTCATGCAAGGACCACTGGAAGTATAATATATTGAGACAAATGTAACACGGTCTGACGTGGTTTATAGATGTTTACATGGATTGTAGCAATGAAACTGAATTTTTAGTCCTAAATTTCTGACACTGTAAGAATTTTGTTGCAGCTTTTGTTTGGTTGTGAGAGGAAATTGGCCGTAGGCAGGTGTGTCTCAGGCTGTGATGCAGGACCACGGTTTTTGGATTGATGACCAAAGATTTCATCACCATGCTCTTGCAATTGCTAAATTTTGTCTGTGAAAGCTTTAAATCAACGATATTTTTTAATCAGATAAGAATGGGGCTGATGCAGGAGGATGATAAAGCAGATTATTTTTGATGTACTTGCGTCAATCTGAACCCTGTATAATTTCTAAGCAACAGCAAAATTTCTAGTATGCAATCAAAAACACTGCAAATCTGAGCTTGCAGTTGTACGAGTCAGACAGAATGCCATCATCAACAAACTAGAATGTTCCAGCTCAACACTACAACAAAATATAGGATACAGTTTCAACATAGGACAATGTAATGTGTATCCACAGGTGATTTCTACATCGACGTAAACATTTTGAATGAATACATCTATATAAATTCATAAGAAGTACAGAAAAAAGAGGACAGAGGGTCATACATCACATGACAAAGACAGAGGACATCATTGTTGCTTTTGCCGTCATTTCACCTGCGTGGTGACACAGCAGCATGACATAATCAGAATTCTGCGTGTGAGGTGTAATTAGAGTCATGTCATTGAGTAAATGCGCTGTAAGCCAGGCTTCTGTCAGGCCACACACACTGATGACACACACTCATCATGATCATGTGTGTGCTGTGCTTGACCCTTTAGCAAGCAGAAAACGCACTGGTGCTGCCTTCTCTAAGATTCTTACCAAGTGGATGGATGGAGTGTATGTGTGTGTGTTTTTGTATGTCGGAGGTGGGTACATAGTGTGTGACAGACAATAGAGGAAGAATTACTGAAGCAGTATTCAGTGTTAGATTGCAATGCCTTTCTTTTCTAATGCTGCGTTCAACAGACCTTGGAACTCGGATTTTTCCGACTTCCTACTTGGAAAAATGCATTGGAATGGCATTTGAAGTCGGAGCTCCGACTGGGAAACTCGGATCAAAGCTACCCCGACTTCACGAGTATGACGTCATTCAACATGACAACGTTCTGGAATGAGCTTTGTGGATTGAAATGATCAGCTAACAGGCAAATAAGGTATTTTTTCTTAAGTGACATTGAAATAAAAAGGTCAAAATACATCGTCAAGTTAACTATCTACAGTGTATAATAACTGTTTATGTTTGATAATGATGATTGATACATAAGTGTAAATAATTTCATAATGTTATTTCTCTGCACAAATGTTTAATATTGTGATTAATATCATTATAACACAATACAGCCAAACAGTCCTGCAGTCTTAACTTTACTTTAGTTAATATTTATTACTAAGTTCATTTAATCTTACAGTATTTACTGGTGTTCCATGATTTTTTGTTTACGTTTGGCTGTAACAGTTTGGGGTCAGAACTTCCGACTGGGAAAAATCCGACTTCCGAGGTCTGTCAAACACAGCATTAACGCTCATATCATAACAGACTTTGAACATTGTTTTCTTTGTTCTGTTTTGCAGCTTCATACATTTCCTGATGCTGAAGAAAAGACAAAGAGATCCAGAAGAGAAAAAAAAAATTGCAAAGCTCAATCATAAGGACGTGCAACAAATTCCAGGCTGGCAAGGGGCATGAATGGTGAGATTGAGGATAAACTGAATTAAAAATTGAAAAAAACATCACGACACACGTTTAATGAGGCACTTAGGGGAAGGTTGCGATGTTCAGTCATGCGAGCTTGCAGTCCCTGAACCATCAGAGTATCAATCCCAGAGTAGGAGCTAAAGAAAAATGGTCCAGGAACTACAGTTCTGGTTCAAAAATTGATTCTTTAATGCAAACGAAGGAACGTTCCTGAGTTCCTGGAAAGTCTTCCAACTTCCTGAAAAAGTTCCTGCAGTGCAAAAGACACTTGTGATTTAGTCAAAGGAACTTCAAAGTCACTATGGAGAAGAAACCATCAGCTTGTTGACTTTGACCCACACAGACAGGAAAAGTTCACATTCTGCATGTCTCCTTTGAGATGCCGTGTTTTCCTTCTATTTTTGTCTTCCTGACACCATTTCACAGCATTTCTTTTTTCTGGTTCTTTGTACAGCTCAGATGGCCTTGGCATCATCACTGACTAATTCCTCCCTGCTTCTGATCAAGTGAGCGGTCATAAAACTGTATTTGTGTGCGTGTGCGTGCGTGTCTGTGTGTGCCTCTCTCCATCACCTTATTCTCCTTTCCTGTCTCCTCTCCTGTCCATCCTGCTGTCCACTCGTCTTCTTCTTTTAAACTTATTTTCCTCTTCCAGCTTCTTCTGCTACTCATTTAGCCTTCCTTCCTCCATGCCTACTTTTCCACCCTTTCCATTTTTCCTTTTCCTCATTATCCCTCCATTTCCCTTTTCCCTATTTTCTTATCTTCCTTCCATCCTTCCTTAATTTCCCCTTCACCAGTTTCTCTCCACCTCCACTTTCTAGCCCCCCTTATCCCTCCACTCTGTCTCTGTTTGCTCCCTTTCCTTCTTTTCTCTCTTTCCTCCTAACCTCCATCTCTGGGTTTATAGCAGCAGCGGTGATTTAGGGAAAACACTCAGGTAGGCAAAGCAAATGTCAGAGCAAATAGTCGCTCCCCTGGGAGGGAGAGGAAAGAGCTCCTTCTCCTCTTTTTTTTTTACCTCCATCTTTTTCATTTTATTATTTATAAATCTACTATATTCCACTACCATATCAAGTTATGTTTCCACACAAAAACTACAACCACACTGTAGAAGGGTGCACCTAAAGTACACATTACTTCTTGATTAGCTTTTGTTGTGCTGAGTCATTTCCTGTCACATGACTCCTTTTCTAAAATGGCCTAAAATGTTCTTTTCATGCTATACGGGTTTAATGTAGAAATGAGCAACTTTGCCATGATTACAAGTATGTGGAAAATTATTGAAAAGAAATGACAGTCTGGGGTAAAAAAATAAAAATAAAAATAAATTAAGTAAAATTAGAATAGAATACAGAATAGAATACAACTTTGCTGTCCACCATAGGTAGAAAATTGTCTTTGGCACACGGTTAAAAATCAGAACAAGCATACTTCATATAGTTAAAATCCGTATGACAGAGAGAAGAAAAAAGAGAGAATAATAATAATAAAAATAGAATAAAAAATTACGAGTGCCAATCAATGGAGCAAGTATAAGTGGTCATTTTGCAGAGTTTAGAATATTTATGGCAGTTGGAATAAAACAGCTCTTAAAAACCTTTTTGGCTGCTAGTAGCACTCTATAGCGCCTCCCAGATTTCAAGACTTCAAACTGACAGAATAAAGGAGCTTCTTTCAGGATGTTCCTAGCTTTGTTCATCGTCCTGTTGATATGGAGGTCAACCATGGACACCTGTGGCCTACCTACTATTTTGCTGCTAGTAGGACAGTTCTGGAGAGCTTAGTTTTCAGTTGACAGCTTAAATGACTGTATCAGGCTGGAAGATGAAAAGTTAGAATACTCTCAATGAGACTTTTGGAGGCAATTTCTAAGATCTCCTGTCACACTCCAAGACTACAAAGTCTCCTGAGGAGATGGAGTCGCTGTGAGCATTTCTTCACAATATACTCTGTGTTTTCAGAGAAGTTAAGTCATAATTTATTCAGAAGAGTTATTTTAAGTATTCAAATAACAGTATAAATGTAACTTATTACTGCTTCTGGACTAGATAAGAACCCAAGGTGCAGACTGTGCAGAGATGACCCTGAGACAGTCCAGCACTTGGTAGCAGGGTGTAAGACGCTAGCTGGAAAAGCTACACTGAGAGGCATAACCAGGTGGCTGGGATAGTGTACAGGAACATCTGTGCCAAATTCAGACTGGAAGTCCCTAAGTCCAAATGGGAGACACCGTCAAAGGTGACTGAGAATAATGGCAGAGCTAAGATCCTGTGGGGCTTCAAGTTCCGGACTGGCAAGCAGGTGCTGCTAACCAACCAGACATGGTGGTTAACAAGGAGCAGAAGAGAGCTAGTGATCAATGCAGCAATCTTAAGTGATGCAAACATCAGGAAGAAAGAGCACAAGAAGCTATAGAAACACCAAGGGCTGAAGGAAGAGAAGGTGAAGTCCAGTGGTCCCAGTAGTATAGTCGGTGCACTAGAGGCTGTGACCCCCAAATGGGAGAGAGGCTCCAGCAGATTCCAGAAACAACATCTGAGGTCTCTGTTCTGAAGAGTTCAGTTCCTAGGAACAGCTAAGATATTGCAGAACCCTCAAACTCCCAGACCTCTGGTAGAGGACCCAGCTTGAGGAAGACACATACACACTCACACACACCACCCGAAAGGTAAGAGGGACATACACACGCACACACACACAT
Organism: Lucifuga dentata; assembly: GCA_014773175.1. NCBI lineage: Eukaryota > Metazoa > Chordata > Actinopteri > Ophidiiformes > Bythitidae > Lucifuga > Lucifuga dentata. The sequence goes on along the minus strand of VXCM01002819.1, from coordinate 123,189 downwards.
ATATATATATAGGGTGTCCAAAAAAATGTATACACACTCTGACTGATTGAATGATTATAAATACAAGTTAATTGTTAATTGTTAATTAAGATATATCTAGGTTTTATAATCCAAGTTAAAGAAGACAAGTGTAGAATCTTTTGAGTTATCACAGGTGTTCAAACTGATGACCATTCTGATCCAGGCACTGCTGATAACACGGACACAGTCCAAAGTGTGTATACATCTTTTTGGGACACTATATATAGGGAGAGAGAGAGAGAGAGAGAGAGAGAGAGAGAACAGTCACACATGTAAGCATAAGCACATATGAATACAAACACTCCTCATGTTAACTCTCTCACCCAACACAAAATATAGCATCACACACACACACATATCCACATAATCACTGTGTTAGATAGAGAGCAGACGCAGCCTATGCTAATGTCTGAGTTAATGCCTCAGCGGCTCTCCTTGAGAAATATATTTATCGCTTTATTATAGGCTAGTTTCTATAATTCATAGGAAGCGTGCCGTCTTAGATCACCCCCAGATGAATAGCGCCAAGGAAAGTGGAGAGATGTAAGTGTAATTCAGTGAGGTCTACTGCCATTATGTCTCTCTCTCCTCATCCCTCCCCCCCCCNTCCCCCCCTCTCTCTGCATCTGTAGTTATGGATCATAATATTATGATAGCTGTTGGTTGTGCACGTGCCATTAATGATGTTGTCTCATGGGTGAGAACAACTGTTTCTGCAAGTACAGAGCCTCTGGGAGCAATCAGAGCTGGNGGGGGGGTCTTATAACAAATTTCCAGTATTATGTAAACTTGAAGCTTTGATAATGTGGTTATTCACTGCATCAATCTCATTGGCACGAAGACTGAATGAAACGTAAGGAAGAAACCTAGTCTGTACTTTGTTACATGGTGTGAACTACGAATTCTCTATACAAATTTTACAAATGAATCAAAAAAAAAAAATGTCACCTTTAGAAACAACAAATGGCAAAACCGTTTTCATCAAGTCGGAATAAGTTAAATATCTCAATTTTCACATTTTTGGTAATAATGACGATATTTGTATGCGTAGATGTAGCATGCATATGCATGTGTTTTATCTGTGCATTTTTCATTAGTGTATACTTCGAGTTTGTGATGTGCATGTGTTTGCATTCACATTTACACACATGGTGTTTCAATGTGAATCCGCATGTGTGCTCTCGTGCAATAAAGTGGAAATACATACATGCAAGGAATATTTTCTCAACTCCATAAATAAGCCCCCCATCCCCCTTTGCATAAACCGAGTGCCATTTAAATGCATGTTGATTTGGAATTAAGTCTGCTTGTCCCCTCAGTGTGAAGAGCAAACATATTTATCCCTGATAACAATGCAAACAACATAAATTTACACCTGGTTAACAATATACAACCGCTGGCATGATCTTATGAGTTTCCTCCAAGTCCAGTAAATGAAAGGCTCCTCATTAGCATAGCGCACTTAACTCCTGTGTGGGGCGTCATCATTTACACCAACACACACACACACACACACTGGCTGTAGACTTTAATTATCCCGTGTTATCATGTGTGCCTGTGTGTGATATTTTAGACATACACGGTGTGTATGTCTGCTTCCTCGCTGCTTATTGAAAGAGCAGCAACAATGAACTGCAATGCTTCGCAGGGCTGTCGATGATTAAAGGAAATATGTAAGTTTTGCTATAAATGTGAATTTTTCCTTCTGCATTATGATAACAATGAATCCTATGTTTGCTACTCAGCTGTACACACTGCAACTATGCAGGCCAGGAAAAACATCTTCCTGTACATTTGGTTTTGAAGTCCTTTTGAAGCAGCGAGTCGTCTGGATTTCTTCATGTCTCCTCATTAAAGTTTGACTGGAACGTGAATTCATACTGATTTTATTTTTCAGTTTTTCTGGTTAGGCTGTCATGTTTAGGTGCACAATTCTCACATAAAACCGACATTCAAAGGTGCTTAAACAGTCCCTCCACATGGACGGATTATCATGACCATGGGCCCTGGACACAAACTCACCATGGGCCCTTACCTATACACGTACACGTAAATAATACACGCACACCCAAGCACACACAGTTTAGTCGCACAATAGCACAGAACAATCCACAACCACTCAGCATGTATTACTTAGAAATTATATTGGTTATTTTGACATGTTAAATTACTGCCATTTTAGATCTGTTGTTGTATACATGCCATGTACAGCACAGTATACATCTTCAGGAGTGAAAACACACACACCTTCATTTAAATAACACCACCACCAACAAACTGTGAAAGAATACACACATGAACATCAAATAAGTACAGCCACAGCTACCACACACACCCCTGCAGCCAAACGTCCGACCTGAAGCACGGCGTTCTGCTGGCCTTCTGTGAAGAGAAGCCATTAATCGAGTCGTCAAAGTCCACTTCACGGATGAGTTCTGATTCAACGGCCACGAGTGACAGCATGTCCAGCTGTCTCTGTGTCATCCCGGTCCTTCGTTTGGTTTTAATCCTGGACATTTGTGAAAAGGACCGTTCTCCCTCGCCGTTGCTGACAGCTACAGTCAGCTAAGTCTTAACGCAATGTGCACGTTGAGAAATGTTGACTGTAATCCACAATCCACCATTGTTTTCAGAAGTTTTGATGAAAGGGCACAGCCACTTCCCCCCCGTAACCTTAGCATTAGCATTAGCATTAGCATTAGCCACTGTAGCATCAGTCGGAGTTCAATCTTCCTGTGAACTTGGGCTACAGTAAAAAAATAAATAAATAAATAAACTTGGGCTAACGTTGGCAGTGCAGGTACTGGCAGCGCTGCTAACAGTAACATCACCTTCCACCTGTTTTCTGGTGAAAAATGTTGAAATAAAGGGTATTTGTTGTAGCAAAGCGGCATCTTTAGTTTCTTTTTCTTTTTTGAGTTTACGCTTTGCCGACCCGTGTTTCTCCATGTTGACAGCGACACTGACCTTTGACCTGCAGCCTATGTCATTACATCATTACGTGATTTAATTCTTCTTCTTCTTTAAAATTTTATGGCGGTTGGCAAACAACAAATTGGTGCATTACCGCCACCAACTGGTGAGGAGTGTGGATCTGGTTATGTGATTTAGCCTAATCGGCTAATTTATAAAACATTCAAACAATTTCATAATCATAATTTTCAAAATCACATTTACTCCAGTATTTTTAAAAACAAAAATACTTTACACATTAATAAATAAATAAATAAATAAAAATGAATAAATAAATCTCAATCAATACTGCTTAAATAATAAAACAAAATACCGTTTTAATAGATACTTTTTTATTTTTTCCTGGGAAGCCACAAAGCAATGACATGGATGTTTGCATTCATTAAACCCTAACGATGGTATTTTATGGTGTGTACACACAGCATAGCATAATTTCCCCGTCCTGGCATGTTAATTAAAGAAGACCAAGTCTTTCTGTCCCAGCGTTCATCTAAACTCCTCCAAATGGTGGGGAGGAATGGAAGTCTCTCCATCATTTCCTCATCCTCTTCGTCCTCTTTCTTTTTCATTTGCAAGACCACCTTATTAGCCCTGCAGCTTCTGGTCCTCACTGGATGAAGACCCAGTCATTTTTGTGTGTTTATCCTTACGTACTAGGTGTGTGTGTGTGTGTGTGTGTGTGTGTGAGTGTGCATGCAATGGAAGCCATTTTGTCTCCCCATCAACTGAACATCTCTCCCTAGTTTGAGTCTAATGAGAGATGAGCGCAGCACAGCTGCTAATGACGCATCGATGTGTGCGAGTGTCACTGTATACAGTAAAGATGTGTGTGTGTGTGTGTGTGTGCGCGTTTTAAGCAACCAAGACTCTAGTTAGCAAAGTGGGAGTGTCTCATAGGGGCTAGTTTTGATTCTATGCGTGGCTGATGTGAGGCACGAGAGGTCACAGGGTCAGGCCAATTACTTCCTTATTAAGAGATGTCTGCTCTTTGATTCGCCAATTCCAAAGGTTGCCGAGGTTCCGCTCAGGGTGTGGAGGGTCTGCGGTGTGCCGATTAAGGAAGTGTTAATTGGAGCATGTTGTTTGGGGCAGGCAGGCATGTGCATGTGTGTGTGTGTGTGTGTGTGTGTGTGTGTGCGCGCACATCCGCACAGGTTTGCATCCATTTACATTTGGCTCATTGCGTATGCATACTTGGATGGTTTGTGCATACATGTATTTTTGTGCAAAGTTTACGGATCCAGAGAAATTTCCCACTACATCAGAATGCTGAGTACATTATATACAGTGTCAAATCGAGTCACCATGTGAGGTAGTGTTGTGTGTGTCTGTGTGCGTGCATGAGTGTGTACGGTACATGCTTTTTTTTTTTAATTGCAAAGCGTTTGCCCCATCACAAAAGAGACGTGAAAGCTGTTCTTTGTGTCACTTGTGTCTCCAAAGGGCAGCAGCAACTGAGGTGGTACATGAGAATCCTCAAACTTTCAGCCGTTTTTCTGGGTTGTCGGTTGCTGCGCCACTGATGTCACTTGACAAATATTGACATCAACGTCACCATGATTTTTTGTAGCTATTTCACATTGTGAATGCATAGTACAATGTTTCAAAAGAACGCAGGAGCAGAAAGAGGTCAGTTGCTATGCAGGACTACTAAGAGAATGACTTTTCTACTTATTTTCAATGCCATTTTGCTGACATTTTGACTTTTTCATTTACTATTTTTTGGTTTGTATGCATCTCTTCTTACTCTTGCCTGCATTTAGAATGACAAATGAGCAATAGATTGATTTCTGTTGTATATATCTCTGAGCGTACATGCCTAAATACTGCATGCTTGTCACGAATTTCCATGTCTTAATGTAGTTCCTCAGTGTGAGCGTCATCAGAAGAATTTGGCATGAAATGAGATTTGGTACACATATCACTTTTTGCTGTATGTGTGTGTTTGTGTGGTGAAGGTGTGTGTCATCAACACAGCACAATTTGGTGTGTGTGATGAGGTATTGAACTGGGCAGCTTCTCACTGGGCTCGTTTCACTTGTCATAAAGCATACTCCCTTTATTGGCCTGGCCAGCCATCCACACACGCGTGCGCACACACACACACACACACACACACACACACACACACACACACCCTGTACTGTGTCCCTCTTTAATCCACTTCTAGCAGAGCAACCTCCTGGGTTTTGACATCTACTGCTCAGGGTGTGTGAGTGTGTATGAGCTGACCAGGATCAATGCCATGTTGTTGTCAGGAAAGCGTGTATTTAAACTTCAGTGCAGTCTTGGGAACAAGAAGATGAAGAGGGGATGGGCGGGGGTGGTGGTGGAGGGGTGAGGAAGGTGGGACAGGATGAGAAATTTAATGTCTTTGCTCTACTCGCTTTTAAGAAATGATATCTGGCATACCTCTAGAGGGGAAAGTTGTTCATTTCCATATATCAAGCCTGAACAATCCAAGAGAAAAACACATGCAAAATCCATTTTAGTATAAATTATGGCTTGAAGTACTTGTTTAAAGTATTTTCATTGTGCTGCTTTTATCTCCTACAATAAGTCTAACTGAGGACAAAAGGAATTCAAGGAGGGCCACTGTCTTATTTCTCACTTTATAATGTACTGGAGGATATAATGGGGTGGTAAGTGTTTCCACTTTCTCTGTGGTTGCTATGCTGCTACTGTACTGAAAGGAAGGAAGGAAGGAAGGAAGGAAGGACTGTGACTGTTAATCAATTAATACACCAACATTTCTAGCTTGTTTTGAAAGCATTTCTTCTTTCACACTAAAGAATTTTGTCTTTTAATCTGTATTTAGGTAAAGAAAGTTTCAATCATATCTACTCACTGATTTGTGCACTACACTGGTGAAATGGATGTGTGAGACTGTAATGGTTTTGTGTCAGAACAAAGCACATTTTTTGTGTCATCTGCATAACTATGATCAGATAATTTGGCCTAGCAGAAGCATGTAAAAGTTGAATTAAAGAGGCCCAAATATTGAGCCCTGCGAAACTCCGTCTCCACTCACTCGGAGGCATAGTTCTGAAGCCAGACGATGCAGTCAGACTGTGTCAAACCATGCAACCAAACCAGTTTTCCAGTCTTTCTAGTAGTATTTCTGGTCACCCGTGTTAAAGGCAGCACTAAAAAACCATGAAGAAAATAAGTTTTGTATGGTAGGAATGTGGAAAGAGAGGTTTGGCAAGTCGTAAGTTATCCTGCCAATGTAATTCATTTACAAAGACATTAAAGACTGGTTGGCTCATAATTTCCTTCAGTTAAATGAGGACAAGACAGAGATCTTACTCTTTGACTCCCCACACCATATCACTGTTATTACCCAGAACCTCACCTCACCTTTCTGTCTACATCAGACTGCATGCTAAGAACCTGGGTATATATTTGATGGCCATCTAAGTTTTAACAGGCAGGTAATTTCCGTTGTCAGGTCCAGCTTCTTCCAACTCAGAACCATCTCCAAACTCAGGTATTTCCTGTCACCCTCTGATCTACAAAGAGTCATCCATGCACAAATATCATCCAGGCTGGACTATTGTAACTCCCTCTACCATGGCATTTCTCAGGCTGTTTACAACTAAATCAGAATGCTGCTGCCCAGTTATTAACAAGATCCAAGAAATGAGACCACATCATTCCTATCCTTGCATCCCTACACTGGCTCCCTGTTCATTTCAGGATAAACTTCAAAATCCTTCTAAATATTCTAAATATAATTCTTCTCTTATAAATCTCTCCATGGTCTCGCTCCTACGTACAGTATATCTCAGAACTTCTCACCCTTACAGCACCATCAGACCCCTCATATCCACCCACCATGGCATGTTGGCTGCGCTCCGTTCATGGAAAAAAAGGCCGGGGACAGAGCTTTTTCTGTAGTGGATCCTCAGCTCTGGAATAGCGTTCCAGAGGCCATTAGACAGGCTGAGTCTGTTGATGCTTTTCAGATGCACCTTAAGACCCACTTTTATTCTCTGGCTTTTAATTGTTTTTAACTTGTTTTTTTCTGTTTTATCTGATTACCTGGGTTTTAAATTGTGTTTAAACTTGTTTCTATTTTAATCTTGCCTTATTCATCTATGCAGTATCTTTACGTTTGTATGTGTATCTACTTGTGAAGCACTTTGCTGCAAAAACTTGCTTAAAACTTGGAAGTTGACACATAAGTACAGTAAGCACTTTAGCAGGTAAAAGCGTACGTAGTAATTCAGTAATTTCGTTAGGGAGATACACCATGGTGCTCAGACTGAAGCAGATCTGAAAAATGTGCTGCACCCTGTGGCTGTTTGGCAGCAGATCAGAGCCAACTACTCACTAGAGCCAATCACAATTAAAAAAAAAAAAAAAAAAAAAAAAAAAAAAAACATTAAATCATAAGAAAGATGTTGGTTTTGATGTTTCCTGTATGGAAGCTTCCCATGAAGAAAATTGCAACTGTAGAATGTGAATACAATATCCATAAAAAAGCTACGTTTTGGTGTTCAGCTTGAGTGAGGGATGGAGGCAGGGATGGAGGGATGAATGGAGAAGTTAAAAAACAGAAGGAGAAATTGTGATGATGATGGCTGAAGAGAAAGGAGGGAGATACGGTAAATTGAAAAAAGGCAAAGACAGGCCATGCAAAACACGCTGTACACACAAATGTATATAGAGGGAGGGAGTGATGGATTGATGAGAGGTTGAGAGAGCGAGAGATAAAAGAAGAGTCAAACAGAAGAATAAGGAGAAAGAAAGCATCATTAGCTAATATGAGCAGATGAGTGTAATTCTTTTGACTCTGGGGTAATTCTAAACAAAAACAGGTTTCTAATAATCCTATAGACAGATTATGTTGTGTGAACATAATGAAAATATCTGTCATGTCAGATATGCTCCTCGCTTAAGGGCTTTACTTATATGTTCCACTCATTGTAATGCATTACACTTGGGCTTCTTAATCGGTGGCAAAAAACTACAGAAAAAAAAAAAGAAAGAGTAAGAACATGTTTCTGTGTTATAAATTGCTGCATTGCGGTTTGTTTGTAATAATCGCTATGGTTGCATTCTCTCTCTTTTTCCCTAATCTGATCCCTAATCTTGTGTTGTGCCACCAGGTGTCTGCCATCAATTAGACTTAAAGGACAATACCAGTGATTGTTTTCATGCTTAAGCCCTATAAATACTACCTACATATTTGTTACTTTACTAATAATCATTGTCCAACAGCTAAAACGATATTTTAGTTTTCCTGTTATTTTGCCAAATCCCATAATATTTAAAAATCAAATGTTCAAGTGATACGCCCAAGTTAAAATTCAATTCACCTGCTAATAATGTACATCTGAATGTAGAAGGGACGGTCATTTTTAATTTCTTGGTAAAAGCCGTGTTCTCCTGGGACTATATTTCCTGGTGAAGACGTACATTTTCTTCCATACAGGTTTGTCTCGGAATAAAGTTACTTCACCATTGACGTTGTGTTCACTATCATGGCTTATCTCCCCCAAGCATGTACTGAAATAAACTGAAACGAATGACAGCCTAGAAGGTAGGAAAAACAATTCTAACATTTATTGATTCAGTAGTACATTTTGGGAAAACGTTGCCAGTATGTGTACATGTATGTGGGTTGCATATATTGGGCTCAAACACACAAAACCACCAGTATGGTCCTTTAAAATGACAACTTCTGCAAAAATGATGAAAAAAGCTTAATTAATTAATAATTCAATTTGTTTCCACAGCAAACTAACTTGTTTTACAGGTTTCCTTGAATCTAGCTGTATTTTATTGACAGTAATAGCGTGATATTTGCCTATTTCATCTTATTCCAGTACATTAACTCTATTGACATTAAATTTAAATGTGAGCTCTGATAGATGAATCCCTGTGGCTGCATACACTCTCTGAAATGTGCTCACATGCATACACACACACACACACACATAAACACACATAGATAAGTGTGTATAATAATGCATAGATGCAGAAAAATCATACAAATGATTATGACAAACAAAGACAGGCCTCCAAACACCAATAAAGCTAACCAATACACCATATGGATAGTATAAAATAGCATATATGTCCATATATGTAGCGAACACACATATAAATGAGCATATATACACATGCCAGCATTAAAAGACAAGTGTGTATTTAACATACTCAGATATGCATACGAATAATTGCCTAAACACATAAACACATAAAAACACATGCACACACATCTCAGACTTTCTTCACCAGGGTGGGTCTGCCCCCCTGGAAACCTCCCCTCACTCTGAGATGGTGGCATTCATCCATCCTCTCTCCCTCCCTCAGCGCCCACCGCTTTATTTATTTATTCACCAGCTCACGGCCGGTTTGTTTTTTAAGCAAGACAAATTGAAAGGAATAAAAGTCCAGGCCTGCACAGGCTGCTGCTTCTATTGCCTTTGTGTCAAAAGGTAGCACACTGGGTTGTGAATCATCGCGCATGCAAGTGTGTGTGTGTGTGTGTGTGTGTGTGTGTGTGAGTCTGTGTGTGTGTGTTCACGGTATCCAAACCACACAGCTGGCTGGTTTTCAGAGAGGTTGGTTAGTTTCTAACTCCTACACGACAAGGTAAGCAAAGGGCCGCTGTAACAATGCTAATGTAGCTCCACAGGTTAAAAGGTTTGTATAGGTTGTTCAGTATGCTAATCGCATTTGAGGGTGAAAAACTATAGGCTGCTCAGAATGCTCGTGCATACACGGTATAGCATGCTGATCAAAAACTAAGCTAACAAGAAGGCAGCCAGGGAGTGCATACCTCACCAAGACCAACAAAATCCTCCAAAAAAAAAAAAAAAAAAAAGAACTTAGTAAAGGGCCATACCACCCATTTTCCATATGTTTCAGCCGAATACCGTCATTCTCAAAATTTGGACTCCAGTCTGGATCGAACCACAACTGTCTCTGGACTCTGAGCAAGTTATACTTTTCATGTGTATTTGTGAGACATCACTGTGACGCAACAAGTCAAAATTTCTGCTTCCTCCACTGCAAAGTCAAATGAACATCAACTGAGAGTTGACAGCGGAGCTAGTTTCGCCAGTGGAAGCAAATCTGGGGCCTTGGATGGATCACATTTCTCTGGTACTTACACAGACGAGACGCCGCCGCCATAACATAGACAGCATATTAACGATGAGCAGCTGTAAGTCTGATGCCTTACAATGCTAATGCTATTAGCATGGAATCAATACATTTTATTCTCCTTCATTTGCCTCTGCCTTTCATAAATCTCCCCAAAATTACAGTCATAATTAAGACTCATCAAAAATCAATTCTAAATGCTGTCCAGTCTAAAAGTGGTGGAATCAGATGTGTTGATCCCCATCGAGATACATGCACGTGCACACACACACACACACACACACACACACACACACACACACGTTTCAACTATAATCCTGCTATGTCTATAGACTATACAAACTGAAACAAGCTATTTCCTTGAAGAGGTCAGTGTATGTGTGCATCTGTGTGTGTGTGTGTGTGTGCGTGTGTAAGTGTGTGCGTGTGTGTGTGTGGCTGCTGAGACCTCTGTTGGATGCACTGTCACATACTGCTTTCATGACTTTTTGTGTGTCTGCGTGACTGACGAACTAGAAACAGTCGTGTGTGTGTGTGTGTGTGTGTAGAATGTACGTGTGTGTGTNGTGTGTGTGTGTGTGTGTGTGTGTGTGTGTGTGTGTGTGTGTAGTGAGTGAATGATGGAAAGGAAACAGAATCAAAGGCCTGGCTGTGAAAGACAAGCTGAGTGGAAGCATCTGAAAGAAGGAGAAGGGCATATCAATCACCACACACACACACACACACACACACACACAACACAACACACACACACACACACACATGCACGCAAAAACATAACAATGCATCAAGAGCAAGGAGATGTGATCGCTTTAACAACAGCAACTACAAATAGTATAACAACAGACAGTATTTAATTATTTCCAGAGTCAAAGCATCACACATCCATCCATTTTCTAAACCTGTTTGTCTGTTGAGGGTCACGGGAGGGGGGGGGGGTNGGGGGGGGGGGAGAGGGGCTGGAGCCTATCCCAGAGGTCATAGGGCGAGAGGCAGGGTACACCCTGGACAGATCGCTGTACACAAAATATTTTGACTACATCAGTTTTGTAATATTTTGATAATAATACTAATATATTTTAACACTGCAGATATGACATTATTTCTCAAGGGGGGATAATTAAAACCAAAGAAGATGAAACTTTATTGATCCCTGTAGAGTAATACATTTTCTGCTGCAGTATGCAGATTGAAAAAGGGAAAATGCAAAATATAATATCTTAGCAAGAACATGGAGAAAACAATGAGCAGACAGACAAAAATGTGAACACTTAAAGGACACTACCGCTGATTTTGCATGTTTGACTCCAATATGTCCTACACAACCCACATACATGTTACATTACTGACAACCATTTCCAAAAACATATTACTTAACCAGTAAATTTTAGATCATTTTTTTCCTATCGCCTTTTTCCAGAAATTATCATTTTAAAGGATCATACCAGTGATTTTGCATGTTTGAACTCAATATGTACAATATATACAACCTGCATACACGTTACATTACTGACAATTATTTCCCAAAAGCATACCACTGAAGCAGTAAATATTAGAATTGTTTCTCCTACCTTCCAGACTGAACATGAAGCAAGTGTCACCTGAACAGCTGATTTTGAAATATTGGGAGATTTGACATAATAACAGGAAATAACATATGGTTTTGGAAATTAGTTGTCAGTAAGGTAACATGTATGCATGTAGCATTTATTGGGCTGTAAACACACAAATTCACCGGTATGCTCCTTTAAGTGACACTAGTTTTAGAGCCTGCATGGACTATGAAGTACAGTATAACATGACAAAACTCAGAGAACGCAGTTCATCTTCTCATCCATCATAGTTTGCGGATGAGAGAGTCTCGTCTGCATCTTGACCACTGTAGTGCATTGTTATGGTACTATACTCCACCCCACCCCANACCCTCCTCGCTGTCTGTTCTCTGGACTAGTTTAGTAGACTAAGAGGGGTCAGACTTATCATTTAGGAAAAGAAAACCAGAACCTGCGAGGGACTGACAGAGAGACACAGACAGAAAGAAAGCATGAGAGGAGGAGGAAAGAAAAAAGAAATACAGAGAGAGAGAGAGAGAGAGAGAGAGAGGAACAAGAAGAAGAAGCAGAAAGAGAGAAAGCCCTGGAGTGTAACTCAATATAGGAGAAAGTGTCATGTTGACAAATGTAACACAGTGTGATCTATTAGTTATACCACAGACTATGTTAAACAGCGGCCCTGTGTTTTAGTGTGGGGGCTCGCTCACACACACACACACACACACACACACAAGATAGTGGGCATTTTTATCACTAGCTGCCTGTGGAGAGCAAGAAAACAGACAGCATGGTTTTGACAGAAACAAGAGGAAACTAATTTAGTCCAATGGGTTCCTCTCTCTCTCTCTCTCTCTCTCTCTCTCTCTCTCTCTCTCTGTATTTAGGCACAAACAAATATTTGTCCTCATTACTAATTAAACAGCAACAAGAGAAAATGCGCAGAGGGAAAATTGACGATAGTGTGCACCCGTTTACAGACAACACACACACACACACACACACAGACACACACAGAAGACTGCATCTTCAGGCTATATCATCAAAAAAAACAAAAAAAAAAAAANAAAAAAAAAAAAAACCAAAGTGTGTGTGTTGTGATTTACGAGCGGTGTTGCTGAGTTGCTGTTGTAGCATCCACCTGTAAGCCATTCATAAAGCAGCAGCTGAATAATGAATGGCTGGTGTCTGGGCCAGGCTAGGCTACACCTTGCCCTGGTGGCTGCTTTAAATGAATAGGAATTAGTAGACTAGAATGGAGCCTCCTCTGTGTGTGTGTGTGTGTGTGTGTGTGTGTGTGTGTAAGAGAGGTTTTTGTTTATGGGCACAAGGGACGGCCATTTATCAGGCTGCCACCATGTTGGCAGGAACAGGGTCGTGAGGGTTTGGGGTTTGGTGTAGGGGGCATATAAAATTGTGTGTGTGTGTGTGTGTGTTGCATCTATATGCATCTGTTTTGTTTAGCAACCAATAATTACGCTAACTTTGATTTTACCTGCAACAAGCAATGCAAAACTACTCAGTTGCAGCACAGAAATAATTCCGCGCAGGAAGTCGGTCAAGGATTACTAGGATTCCAGAAATACTGAGGTCATGAGGTTGAACCNCCCCAACCCTGACAGATCATTTTGATGAAAAAACAACAATTGTCTGTTACAGAGCAAAATTTTGCGCCTGTGTAACTTCATACCTTATTTGTATTTCAAACTCTCAAAACATAGCATTATATAGCGTTATAACAGTTACGCTAATAGCTAGCTAGATAAATTAAGCTAATTACCTAACTAGCTAAATTAAGTAACTTCTAACAAAAATAATAACATGTTATTTGAAGTGCTGGGTTACTTATCTCAGGCACATTTCAAGTCTCTACAAGTTGATTTTAAAGGACCATACTGGCCACTTTGCATGTTTGAGTCTAATATATTCAATTTTCATACATGTTACGTTACTGACAATCATTTCCCAAAGGATAAAACCGTATTTCAGCTTTCCTGATATTTTGCAAAATCTCTTAATCTTTCAAAATCAAATATTCAAGTGATACACCCACCTTAAAAATCCATGTTTCTCCTGCTAATAGTTACACAGCCTTATGAAGTCACGGTTGTTTAAATTTTTCCATAAACGCAGGTCTTCTTTTGGGACTATATTCCCCGGTGGAGGCATACATTCACTCCACACTTTTTATTGTACTTAAATGCTAAAATTACGAAACTTTGAAAAAACCTAAATATACATGTGATGTTTATACACCACATGTATATGTATATGAATATATACGTGATGATGGATTACCTATCCCAAGAACATTTCAAGTACAAACAAGTTGATTTTAATAGCGTACCAGAATGAACTGAAACCAATGGTGGTCTGGANATTTCAAGTACAAACAAGTTGATTTTAATAGCGTACCAGAATGAACTGAAACCAATGGTGGTCTGGAAGGTAGGATAAATGGAACGGAAAATTCACTGTTCCAGTAGTATGCTTTGGGAAATGGTTGTCAGTAACATTACGTGTATGAAAATTAAATATATTAGGCTCAAACATGCAAAATGGGTGGTATGGTCCTTTAATAGTGTGCAGGAATGAACTGAAACCAATGGTAGTCTGGAAGATAGGAAAAACTATTCAATAACCTATCACTCCAGTAGTATTTTTAGCAGATGGATGGATGGACAGAGAGAGAGAGAGAGAGAGAGAGAGAGAGATAGATAGATAGATAGATAGATAGATAGATAGATAGATAGATAGATAGATAGATAGATAGATATTGGTAGAATTTAAACTTCATGTCAGGTCTCTAAACCCCCCAAGTTCCCTGAACAGCACAGAGAGGACTTGACCTCTATGACCTCATCGATACCTGCAGGCCTGTCAGGGAGTTTATGAGTATCCGCCAACTAATGAGTAACGCATTACTTATTTATGCTAATCCTCAGACGCGGTAACGCACCAGGCTATCTGATCTCGGTTAAGAGGATTTCTGAGAGTCGCAGACACTTCTTTGAGTGCCATTAATGTCTCAGCTCCTCAGACAACACACACAGACACACACACACATACAGACAGACAGCATATTGGCCTACAGGGATACACTCCAAACCGCTAATGTCACATTCACTGGCTGTCTCCGCGCATTGTTCTGGGTTTAACTATGGGAAAGTGTTATGTCTGGCCATTTGTGTCTCCAAATTGGCTCTTTTGTTGCCTCGGATCCTCGCCTCTGCCATTCTGCTCCCACAGCACTTTGGTTCAGATGGACACTGTACTTGAAGAAGAGGAAGCAGGAAAAGTTAAGAGGCTGAAATAATAATGACGCTGGGAAATAGTTCAGTGTTTTATGTCAGAATGTGGATCAAATCTATTAGCCGTCAGGAAACTGTTAGCATCTCTGTCAACAAGCAACCAAAGAAAGAAACACACTCACTTTTTTTTTTTTTTTTTTNTTTTTTTTTTTTTTTTTTTTGCAGATTTTGAGTTATTCCCTTGTGAAGTTACTATGTGAGGTGGATTTAATGCTTGCAAATAAAGGTAATTTGATCATTTTTATACATTACACACAATGTTGTTCCATTTTGATTCTGAGATAAAACACTCATTGTTATGTGTTTTTATTTTCTTAGTGTGCAGCGGTATAAAAGCATTCCTTTCTCATTTCAGCCAGTAAACCATTTCAGTTTGAAGTCAATTTGCTCAAGTTGGTTGAAACTGTTTCATTTTTTCTCATGACAACGGCCAAAGTGGTTTGGAGAGAGAGAGAGAGAGAGAGAGAGAGGCAGGGAAGGAGAGAGAGAGAGACAAAACATTTATTAAAATTGCTAATAATAAACATGATGCATTTTCTAAGATCATAGGAAGACTATAGGCAACTGGTGTGTGTGTGTGTGTGTGTGTGTGTGTGTGTGTGTGTGTGTGTGTGTGTGCACATGTACGTAATGTCAGCTCAGTGCAGCTAACATCTAGCAGACACTGACCTTTTCTTCTGTCCAGAGGCACACACATGTACATGCACACACACACATGCCAGCAGTGCATACGTGACAGGCCAGAAGTTTGAGGCTACCCCCAGATTTAAAAATAAAATCAGAAACACACTGTTTGTTTTACAATTTATTGCACATGAAATGACAAAAATATATAAAATAAATGTAACTAATTAATTAGTTTTCAAGAAGAATTAGTCAACATCAAAGCACTTTGAAGTCATTTCAGGCTCAGACACTTTGGTTTAGTCAAAGTAACCCCTCTGGCCAAGTCAGAATTCTAAAATCTTTTGCTTCTCTTTTGAATGGATGTAATTTTGGCATCATTTTGATGAATGTTTTGGATCTTTGTCCTGTTGAAGAATGAAATTTTGACCAATAATTGGTAAACTGGATGGAATTGCATGTCTTTGAAGGATGGAATGGTAATTCTCTTTCTTCATAATTCCTTTAACTTGGACCAAGTCTCCACATCTCTCCCCCCCAAACCCTCCCCACAGCATTACTGACCCCCTCCATGTTTTACATGGAGCAGCATGAGCAGACTGTGTATCATGTGAATCCAAAAATGTGGGAGAAGGCAGACAGCAGGAATAGAATGTTAAAACACATCAGCAGGGAGTTGGAACACAACAGGAGTGCTGCACTAATACAGACTGATGCCTTCATGAAAAATCATTTCTGTAGCCAGAGTGGCTACATGATGTGCTACTGTTGACTAATTCTGCTTGAAAAATAATTAGTTACATTTATTTTATGTATTTCCTGTATTTTTTTTTTTATGTAATTTCCTATGCAATAAATTGTAAAACAGTGCATTGATTTTTTTTTTTAATTTTTAAACTGGGGGCGGCCTCAAACTTCTGGCCTGTAGTGTATGGTCTGTTGCTTCTTAGGACTTGTGACAGCTGTCAGTCAGTGCCCATTCAATAAATGCACACACACACACACACACACACACACACACACACATTGAGCAGTAGCCAGTGCTGATGTTTAGTGGTCCGTGTGATCAGATTGGTCAGCAGACAATGTATGGTCCATGTAAGGACAACAACAACCCTTCAGGACATGATCTTTGAATACCAACTTCTGTGTGCATGTGTGTGTGTGTGTGTGTGTGTGTGTGTGTGTGAGAGAGAGAGAGAGAGGGAGAGATAGAGACCCCTCTGGCTATGATGCTGTGAATACCAGTTTGATGGCTGCCACCCATTGCCTGATTGACACATCTAAGTTTAAACAAGACAGGCCACACACACACACACATTCTCTCTCTCTCTCTCTCTCTCTCTCTCTCTCTCTCTCTCTCTCTCTTTATTGACAGCAAGGACGTAGGTTTGGATTCAACACTGGCAGGGACAGATTTTATGGGATGCCCAACATGCACAGCTGTGCATGCACTTCCTGTGTGTTTTGTTTTTCTGTCATACACACACACACAAAGTGCTTGATTCTGTCAAACAATTGCTGTATTCATTTCACAGCAGAATTTTTATGTTTGAGCTGGAGGAGGCCATATATTTCCTCTACATTTTGCAGTTTTATAGTGATATCAATTCACCATCCAACCATAACACAGCATGTTGTGCAACATGGTATTTTAAGACAATGCCATCAGCAAACTTTACTGAGGCCATACATCAGAACATTCATTTCTGAAAAAAGTACCACCAACCAAAATCACCTAATTCTATATCACACATACACACATAGCTCATAATGCAACAATAAGCTATCAAGACCTACTCAGACCAAAATATCATAATTTTAGCATAAATTATTTTAAACTGTTATGCTCATTTATCTTGGCACACTAAAAAAACATTGAAATTGTGAACATTCAATGTTAAAGGACCATACCAGCGATCATGCATGTTTGAGTCTAATATATAAAATTTTCATACATGTAATGTTACTGACAATCATTTCCCAAAGCATCTATGTATGTATGCATATGGCATGGTCCTTTAAACTGAAAACAGTGAAATATAAGGCCTATATTCACTCAAATACATTTGCAAACACACACACACAGATAGAGAGAGAGAATGTGCAGCAACATTGTCTCCTGATGTTGGATTACAGTAGTCCACATTAAGATGAAAATTGTCTTTTCTTGCTGAATCTTTTCAGGTGTTTTTTCTCCTTCAGCGTGAAAATCCTTCATTCTCCAATACTTGATGGCAGCAGATCTGAATTCTCCTCATTCTGAAAAATGTCTCCCTGATGGCTCAGCCATCAGGGAGATGGAGATGGGAGATGCAGAGTTTAGAAAATAGCTGCACAACATCATCCACTTTGCAAAGATCTTTTCAGATGCACCTTTATAGCCTTTCTTGAATGAATCCTCCATCCTGCTCTCACCCTGGAAAAAAAGCAGGCTTTTGAAGCAAATACTCCAGGGACACTGGATAATAAAACATGGGAAATGATTGCTTCTCGACTCCATACGTTTTTTGAGGAATTCTACTAAAACAGGCTGCTTGGGGGCGGGAGCTCCAAGCTGAGATCATTACCTGAACAGGTGTGTGTTGCTCTGCAGGGGTTACCAGGCTTTAGCCAAACTCGCTAATCAAGCACTCTACTGCGTTTGTGGTACCTCGGAATTTTTTTTTTTTTTTTTTTTTTTTTTTTTACGCACGGTGGTCGTAAACGACATTATTCCGAGTTCCATATGTCAATTGATTTAAAGAAGACACTTCGAAACATTCATTTTTAAATAGAGAAATTGCTGTTGATGGTGTGAGCCACATACTGAAATGACATCAGAGTTGAGGAGTGTTCCCAGATGGAAGACTGAATGAACACAGCAGACATAGACCTGGCTCCAGCTCTGTCTCAGCATTCAGTCCACTGGTGGCTGGTCCGTCCACAGTGGGATCTTGACTAATTGCTGGGACACAGTCTGTACAAGTGTCACTAAAAGAGCATGGATGTTTTAAAATTTCCAAGTGTCCATAATAACACTGGATGGTTAGTTAATTGCAGACAACAATACACAAAAGAGACAAAAAATGTTCGCTTGAAATGTCACAGTGGGGCGCCTTCAACCATGGCCAACAATATTTTGCTTAGAAATTAATTTTCTTAAAAAGTCAGACATAATAATCCACATAATTTATTACTTTTTAATACTTTCAGCTGTGTGTAAAAATTCTGAACAAAACACCTTTTATTGAAGATTTATTTCAGTTTTAATTTTAAAGTAATACATCCAGACATGAAACATTACCTGATTACCAAAATTACTTTGAGATAAATCCAATTCTCTCATCAGAAGAAATTATATCAATGAAATTATACTAACAATAATATATATATATATATATATATGTATATATGTATGTATGTATGTATGTATAGAATGAGCTCAGTCTCATACATGACCACTACTCAAAAAAATGCGGCTCTCTCTCATCTGAACAGGAGAATATCGAGGCGATGAGATCTAAAGTCATTACTGATCACAACCCCAACAGATATCCACAAAGTCCGTTGTTACCACCATTAATTTGTGCCAATATTTCTTTACTCGTTAGCTGTCATTTCAGGTTAGCATATAGCCTGTACATGTGCAGCACATGATAATCAGCTAGAAATGGTAAGCAGGAAGTGAAATGCTGCAAGCAACCAATGAAAAGAGGCGATGGATGAACTTCATTGTTAACAAAACAAAACAAAACAAAACAAACAAAAAAAAACATTTTATTGGGCATTTAATACTCATCACTTCAGCAAATGTCTCTGCATTTCCATCTTGTAATTTTTTGTCAAAAATAATATGAAGATTTTGTCAGAGTTTTGTATTTTCAAATTCCATTTGTGTCTCCTCTTTTTTCCTTCAACAATATCATGAAGTGATTTAGCCGCAATTTCCATTTGTTTCTATAGATTTTCATCTCGTCACCATCTTGGTCATTGATGAATATATTTTGTCACAGTTTTCCTTAATGAAATCAACAATAGAAACCAAACTAACGGGTAAATGCAGCAGTGTAACAGTTTAGTCTGAGCTGGAGAAAACAAGCTACAGGTCTGAAAACACATCAGTGCCACAAAGATTTAAAATCTCAGCCAGTCTGTGATGCTTTCAACAACCAATACCAAAAGTACAAATGAAGAACAGGAACACATTTTCACAAGATACTGCTCACTCTACTGTTTTTGGGGGGGGGAAGATTTTGATTAGGAGGAGAATTGATGACACGGTAGATATGGGGAGGGACTGAGTGCACACACAGCGAGAAAGACAAAGAATGAGCAAGAGAAGGGGACGAAAGACAGAGAAGAGATTAGAGTAACAAGGAAGAGAGAGAGAGAGAGNGAGAGAGAGAGAGAGAGAGAGAGAGAGAGATGTGCCTTTGGGCAGTACTTTCACCTCCACTGACATTTAACTAAAAACCAATCTCCATGTCTGCCATCTACAGCCCCTAACCTGAGGGCTAGACTGTATGTGTGTGTGTGTGTGCGTGCGTGCATGTGTATGAGAGCATAGCAATTTGCCAGCATGGATTTTCGGGGACGGAGCACACGTATGTATTTGTTCACACATTGGCATGTATGCACTAAGCGTGTAGAGAGAGAGTACAGGAATGTCCGTTGTCCCCTGGGTGAGGTCAAGGTCTCTGTCCCCACTCAACATCATCACCTTCTCCATCTACACACACACACACACACACACACACACACACACACAACCATCCCTCCAATAATCATGCCATTGAATCAAATATATAATCAGAGAAAAATGTCCCCTCATCACCACGATGCCATAATCCAGCAGGAATTGGAATTGGAAAACTTATACAAGGGTTAGCTGGAGTCGGATGATGCCCTAGGGCCTTGGAATAACAGGAGGGAGTGGGAGTGGGGGTGGGGGTGGAGAGATGACACGTGAGAGAGGAAAAGAGAGAGAGAGACAGAGTGAGACAGAGAGAGAAGGAAACTGCTGTGATTGGAATTGAAGCATGAAAGAAAGGAAGAGAGAGAGCCTTTATTGGCAAAATAAAAGAGAGGCAGGAGAAAGAAGAAGAAGAAGAAGAAGAAGAAGAAGAAGAAGAGAGACGGAAAAACGAGCGTAAGCGCGTCACTCTCGTGTTTGACATATTGCTCAGGGTGGTACAACCCCATTCCACCCCACCCGCCCTCTCTTTTTACACCTTTGCAATCTTCCAAGTTTCACAGGAGGGAGGTCTCTCAGCTGACTTAAGCGTGCAGACTGCATTCAGTAGAAAAGCTAATAAGAGACGCATCACCGCACCAAAGCGAGCTTTTCTTATTGTGAATACAGGCAGATCATGATTGATTTTAAGGACATGTTTAGAAAGCATCTGATGCAGACACAGAATCATACATGTCCACCGTCCATGTTAGTATATTCTGCTGTCTATGTCCGTGTCAGTTTTGGAGTATAATTCAGCTTTATGGGTGAGGCCTTACACCCTATGGAGGAAACTCAATTTGGCAGCTTCTATTCTTGATCTCATTGTTTCACTACCAAGATCTCATGACAGTATATGAGGCTAAGTTTCAAATGATTTGATGAGTAAATGTATGTGTCGTTTGTGTCACATTCATAGACGTCCTTTCATAAAATCTCTCTCCAACATGGATTTTAATATGCAAGCCATTATATGATGACGTCACATCAGCAACTTTCAGAAGCTACTTTCATTGAAACTAGTTAACATTATCACAGTTAATAGATTTCTGACAACTTTCTCAAATCAAGGACTTCCTGTTTGGCAATAATAGCATACAGCTGTGTCAAGCGTCCCCATCAGGCTACACCGAAACTGCTTTGTAAGGCTTTTCAACAATTCGTGTGTCCTTGGCAGCACCACCTTCAAGCTTTTAAATCAGCTTGAATGTACAAACCACAGGCACAATTATCTAACAAAGAATTCAAAGAACGGCCAAACCAAACACAAACGGCCTGAGAGGCACAGTTCTTACAGCGGCTCATCTGACTGGAACTCATCGTCAGGCTATATGAAGCACATTAAGAACAGGAAAAGTTTAAAAACCAAGTGAAACGTTTCCTGGAGGAAATCAGCTGATGTTAGTGACCTTTGCGACCATCTTTGGAGCTGCTTTGTCTATTGTTTTATCTAGAGCAGGGGTCGACAACCTCTACTATCAAAAGAGCCATTTTTGGCCAATAAAAAAAAGCAGCCACAAAATATTATGTGAGCCTTATAATGAAGGTAACACAGCCTATTAAGTCTAAGTTAAGTTTTTGTTGTTTGCTAATTTCTCGCCGCAGATCAAGCACACCAGTAAGCCAGCAGCGTTGGCAGTAAAAGCAAACAAATCTGTCTACACACAATTAAATTATTTAATTTCTTCTGCAATTTTTCAGTTTTTGGATTTGGAATCCATAGCTAGGGAGACTCAAGATGAGCCATTTATATGTATTTACTGGACATCCATGCTAGCTACCACTATTGAGGTTCAGCAAAATTAAGAGGAAAAGGCACCAGGCAGCAGACATAGGCTATGATGCATATTTTAGTTGATGAAATATTAAAACATTTTTTTAAATTTGGTGTTATTTTTTTTTTTTTTTTTTTTACAAATGGAGAATGTAAGAATCACAACAATGATAAATGAAAATTAAAATGTTAAAGAATAACAACCACTGTCCATTTCCATATAATTCATTTCCATATAATTTTTTGTCAAAGCCACAGGGAGCCACTGGAGATGGGCAAAAGAGGCACATGCAGCTCCGGAGCCACAGGTTGCCTACCCCTGATCTAGAGGTTTTATGTATTTATTGCAAACGAGATACATATTAACTCAAATGTTTAATGGTTATTAAAGTTACGTAATACCTTGTTTAATTTGTATATTTTATGTCTTTTTGACTTATTTATTTTCTTATGTATGTATTTATGTGTATTGATGGATCCCAGAAAGATGAGCAACTGCATTTGGAGAAGCTAAACAGCAAACAATAAACCACCTTCATGGTCATGGAGAAATATCAGACAATAATTGATCAGCTGTAATTGATTTTGATCTGATAAAAACATCTTCCAGCATCAAACTTCAGCCCAGGTCAAGTTAGTCTGATTCCTGTGATCATCCAGCAGCTCCTTCTCTGTTCTCACCATCTATTCTTCCCCTTTTCTCCCCTCTATTTCTTCATTCTTATCACAGGACACTCTTGTGACATTGATTTTTTTCCCCTCTCCACTCTGTCCCGCTTCCCCTTTTTTCATCCAGCCTTTCTCTCTCTCATTTCTTTTCATCTGTCTCTGTCATTACCTCAGTTTGTTTCCTCCATCTCCCCGCGTTGTCTTTGCCTCTCGCTCATTCTGCCGCCCCCCCCCCCCCCCCCCC
>VXCM01002819.1:68260-100099 GCA_014773175.1 Lucifuga dentata | reverse complement strand
CCCCCCCCGTCTGTCCGTGGCACAAATGCATTTGTTCAATACCTCCAGCAAACAGATTAGCGGGCTGTTATCAGCGACAGGGAGACGGTGATAATGGTTTTCACCACATCTTCTCCCTGCCACAGATTAAAATGGGCCAGGTCACTTGCCACACACACACACGCACACACACATTTATGTTCACTCACAAACACATCTATGCACCTGTATAACCACAAACTCTCTCTCACGCACACACACATACAAAAACACACACCTGGACAGACTGATGTATGCAAGGTGCATAAGTGTAGAGTGCAAACACTTTCACACGCGTACACACACACACCTCCACAATAGCAGCATGTCAGCCATCTGTTTTCTCCTTCTGCTCCTCCACCCCTCCACCCTCCCTCCTCCTCTTCTCCTTGTCTTTCAGCTCGCCATTGGATTTCCAGTCCAATCTATTGTCGCAAGCCGGGGCCAAAAGATACAAGGTTAAGTCAGTTTCAATCTGATGGACCATTGTTTTGGCTTTGGCTTTTACACATGCACGCACACACACACACATACACACACACACACACACACACACACACACACAAATGATCAGAAACAGAGCAAATGCTTTAAACTGACATCTGAAGATTTAAATTCTATGCCAAATCAAAAAGAAAAATAATTTGTTGTTTAAAAATCATTTTAAAGGACCATACTGACCATTTTGCATAGTTGAGCCTAATATATTCAATTTTCATACACATAATGTTACTGACAATCATTTCCCAAAGCATAGTACTGTAAGGGTAATTAAAAATGTTTTTCCTACCTTCCAGGCCGCCATTGGTTTCAGTTCATTCTGGTATGCTATTAAAATCAACTTGTTGATACTTGAAATATTCTTGGGATAGGTAATCCATCATCGTGAACAAAACGTGTATTCAGGTTTTTTCTAAATTTCATAATTTTAATGTTGAAGTACAATAAAAAAAAACACTGAATGACTGTATGTCTCCACCGGGGAATATACTGTCGTCCCAAAAGAAGACCTGTGTTTATTGAAAAATTTTAATGACCATGACTTCATAAGGCTGTGTAACTATTAGCAGGAGAAACACAGATTTTTAAGGTGGGTGTATCACTTGAATATTTGATTTTGAAAGATTAAGAGACTTTGCAAAATATCAGGAAAGCTGAAATACGGTTTTGTCCTTTGGCAAATGGTTTTCCATAACATAGCATGTATGAAAATCAAATACATCGGGCTCAAACATGCAAAATGGATGGTATGGTCCTTTAACTTAGATTTGACCTCATATTTCCCTCTCAGAGTACTAACAGCTGCAGCGACATAAATGGAGGTGCAACTAAAATATGACAACAGGTGTATATTTTTATGGACAGAGAAGCAGATGTTTTGGGGATAAACCACCCCTGAAAAGAGGGGTAGGTGGGCTGAAACACCACCACCACCACCAACAGACGTATTCAGTTTACACCTCCATTCATGTGAAATTTAGTGACCATGACATCACTCCCATGTGACCTGAGGAGTCATCTGGCCAAAGGTGTCATTAACTCTCAGAGGACAAATGCTGGGTTAAAGAAACATACCGGTAATCATGCATGTTTGAGCCCAATGAATGCAAGTCGCTCATATGGTATGTTATTGACAACCATTTCCCAAAACATACTACTGGAGCAGAACATTTTAGATTTTTTTTTTAAATTTTATTTATTTATTTATTTTTTTAATGTTTCCTGCCTTCCAGACTGCCATCAGTTTCAGTTCAAACCTGTTTGCGGTGATCCCTCACATTGAACACAATGTCTAAGTTCTTTGTTAAAGTAACTTTATTTAACCGATCCAACATGGAGCTGCACAGAAGAAGATGTATTTCTCCACCAGGAAATATAGTACCAGGAGAAAACGGCTTTTACCGAGAAATTAAAATGACCATGCCTTCAGCAATAGTGCATAAGTGTTGGCAGGCAAAACATAAAATTTTAAGGTGTGTGTGTGTCACCTGAACATTTGTGTTTGAACAATCAGGGGATTTGGAAAAATAACAGGAAAACTATAATATAATTTTATGTTTCAGAAATTGGTTGTCAGTAATGTAGCATGTATGCAGGTTGCATACTGTATATAGTGGGTTTAAACATGCAAACTTATGGTATGGTTCTTGAAGGCCACCCGTCCGACTTGGTGGAACACTACGTCATGTTTATGCATATTTGCAATTCCTACATTANACCCCACCAGAAAATGATCATGGTGAAAAATAAAGATTCAGCAGCTCATCCATGAATCAGAATTTGCTTTTCATGTTTTATCAATCCAAGCTAAATCATCAGCCCAGCAGGGACATGCTAAATCTCACACCACAAGATAGAAACAGGATGTCTTTAATAATCTGTTCACATTTTACTTATTAAATGATGTCTTTTTTTGTATTTGTTGTATGTATTTTCATTCAGTAAACTTACTTTTCTGTGAAGATGTTCAGGTTTTATTTGGACAGCTTCAGAAGGCATTAGTGTCAAATGATTAAAGTCTTTTTGTCACATATTCTTATTCATATTATGTTTAATCTATGAGTAGTTTGAAGTGACATAAAGTGTATAAGATCTGAAATCTCAGAGTACTGCATTTATTATCTGTAAAACCCTGGAGAAACCCCACCTGCAGGTTGGGATGGAACAAATATGCAGAAATTAGCACTTGCAATTCACACCATAAACCCATACTGTACTGGTGTGAAACGGCCTTTAACCCGTCAAGACACCATGGGTCCAGATCCTACTATCAGGCATTTTGGCTCCAGATGGGGGACCTGGTCTCAGTTTCCCACTCAGGTCTTCAGTTCACTCTTTCTTCTGACCCTTCACAGCTCACATCTCAGGGTCTTGTTCATGTGTTCGGAGTAAGATGGAGTTTCAGATTGACAGATGGGTTGTTTCGGTGTCCGCGGTGATGAAGATGTACAGGGCTGTCACGTGAAGAGGGAGCCGAGCCTGACTTTGACGCTTAGGATTTATGTTCCAGCCCTCGCCTTTTGCTCCTGAGCTTTGGGTTGTGAGCTTCAGGTTTGTGGCTACTTAAAAGGATGTCTGGGCTACTTTGCTTTACTTGCTGCCACATGAACCTGAACCTGGATAAGAAGAGGAAAATACATGGATCGAGGTTCAGATTTCACCTCAGATGTCTGCTTCCCTGGTTTTGCTGGCTGTATATTTTCTTTTGCCATATTAAATTCAATATTAACCTGTTGCTTTCAGTCTTTGAAAGCATTGCAAATATATTTTTAATAAAAGACACCTAAATGAAAATAAGAACATGAAAATCTGCATAATATGTCCCCTTTAATGGTCTCATAGAATTGATTCATGAAAACAAAGAATACATAAACTTATATGTAAACTTAAACCATTCTTTTCTTCTTTTTTTAAATAAAAATTTACAAAAATATGACAATATATTATGGGATTATTTCTCCTTTCTGTGCTTCAGTCTGTACAGAAGTGTTAAAGGACCATACCAGCCATTTTGCATGTTTGAGCCTAATATATTCAATTTTCAAACATGTAACGTTATTGACAATCATTTCCCAAAGCATACTACTGGAACAGTGAATTAAAAATGTTTTNTAACGTTATTGACAATCATTTCCCAAAGCATACTACTGGAACAGTGAATTAAAAATGTTTTTCCTACTTTAGCCTCCTGTTTGCAGAACAGCACAGTTACAGTTTGGTTTCTTATACATAGGATCTATTTTATGGAATGTCCTACCCCCTAATTTCATTGAATTGTCACTTTTTCATTTCAAGAAGGCTGTAAAAGGGTTGTTATGTTCTATGTCATGTTACTCCCATGGCTTACCATTTTACATTCTTGTAAAAACTATGTATAAACTAATAAAAACTAAAAACTAAGAAAAAAAACCATGCAAGACCTCCATTGGTTTCAGTTCATTCTATTAAAATGAACTTGTTGATACTTAAACGTTCTTTGGATAGGTAATCCATCATCACAAACAAGAACGGGTTTTTTTTTTTTTNGTTTTTTTTTTTTTGTTTTGTTTTTTTTTTAGAAGTTATGTTATTTTAGCATTTAAGCGCAATAAAAAGTGCAGAGTGATCTGACAATGCTTCCTGTTGTCAGTTCTTCACTACAGCACTTGAACGCATCACTAGGAAGCATTTTCAGATCACTCCACGCTTTTTATTGCGTTTAAACACTAAAATTAGGTAACTTTGAAAAACCTTTAACATTAGCATCACCATGTTTTCATCGTGTGACAGGTAAGTTGACTAAAAAGGCCACTTGCTTCTTTAACGCGTTCCGTCTGGTGTCCGGTCATGATTAACTGTGCGGGCGGTCAGCGTAATGTTTTCTCCTCTTGTAAACGCCTCCAGCGGTGTCCCAGCCCACTCAATAATTAATGCCAGGGATGTGCCGTGTTTTACAGGAGGCCACAGCCATGTTTTATCACTGCAGCACATCATTCTCATTAGGCGCCAGTCGATCTGACTCACTGTACAACAAAGACAGTGAGATGGATGGAGGACAGGAACGAGAGAAAGGGAAGGGAAGGAAAGGGAAGGGAAGGAGAGGAAAGGAGAGGGAAGGGAAGGGAAGGGAAGGAAAGGAAAGGATAAACAAGAGGGGAGGGGTGAAAGGAGAGGTGAGGAGAGGAGAGGAGAGGAAAGGAAAGGAAAGGAAAGGAAAGGAAAGGAAAGTTACAGCATTTTCTCTTCCACAGCACGGCTACAAAGAAACGAATAAACTGTCAACTCAAAATAGTTCTCCTTCACTCTCTGTTTCCCTTTTTTCTATTTTTTCTCTCTCTCTTTTTGTGGTTCACCCTTCTTCTTCACTAGCTCCTTTTTCACTGGCTGAAATGCAGGCTTGTGTGTGTGTNTGTGTGTGTGTGTGTGTGTGTGTGTGTGTGTGTGTGTGTGTGTGCACGCGCGCATGTGTTTGTGAAAGAGAGAAAGAGAAAGACGGACTGAGAATTTGTGAGGAGGTTGTGTGATAAGATATGCATATTTAATGAAACAGAATGAGATGCGGGTGAGGGCAAGGTCAGGGGTGACACGCACACACACACACACACACACACACACACACACACACACACACACACACACCCTCAAAGGAGAGTGTGTGAAGTGTTGTCTCATTATGCAGCCTGTATAGGATTAACAACAGCGGTGACATTTGGTGGCTTGTAAGCAACCAGTCTATAAAAACAGACCAATGAGAAAAGTGTATGTATGTGTGTGTCTGCAAGTGTGTGCACGTGTGTGTGTGTGTGTGTGTGTGTGTGATATAAATGTTCCTCACCCATTTTTTTCTATCTTATTGTCGTTTTGTGTGTATGTGTCTGGAGCAAGAGAGAGAGTACGTGTATACTTTAAACTTAGTGAGTTGAATGTGCATGCCCACCCTGCGCGCATGCACACACACACACACACACACACCTGGCAGGCAGATGGGCCCAACATGTTTGATAGCGGAACCTTATTATATGTCCCCTGGGTATTTTAGCTAGTCTAGTTTCCTCGCTGTGGTCAAAGTGATTATGTGATCCGGGTTTTATTACGCAGCTTTGTCCTAATACAAAGCTCCCCCAAAGGATTCTGGGTACATGCGTATTTATGCGAGCATGCCTGCAACGTCTCTGCCACTTCCTTACTTTGTGTCTGTCATTCTGTTTTCTTCTCTCTCTTTGTCTTTCAATGCTCGCTTGCTGCCCACCGCCAACAAAATGGCACACATAAACACATGCAAACTACACATTCTAACGCACACACACTCACACACACACCATCTACAATTTATTGTGCTCAGGATGGTGGATGGCAGAAGAGGCTCAGCATGTGGCGGATGCCAAATAAGCCAATGTAGAGGACATATTCTGGTTAACAAGCTGCTGAAATACAGTTCTCACCGAGTGTATTCCAGCCTCAGCAGCCAGGAGTCAGTGTGTGTGTGTGTGTGTGTGTGTGTGTGTGTGTGTGTGTCTATGTGTGTGTGTGGATGGATGTTTGTGTGTGCATGTTTGAGTGAGAAAGAAAGGCAGAGAAAGGGGAGAAGGTAAAAAAGTCAATATCACTCTCTTGTCTTTCACACTAACATTGTTCCATTATTCTCTTCCTCCTCCTCTCTAAATATTGCATTTCTCATGCTATTCATTTTTAATCTCTCCTCCACTGTCTTGCACGTAAAAGTGAAGTGGGTGGGATAAATGGGAAAAACTAGCCTTGCACAATCTCATGTAGGAAAAACATCTTTAAAAATTCTACAAAGTGGTGTAAAAACATGATTGATTGATTGACTAAAAAAGAAAGATTCTAGAAAATGGCTCACGTTTGATGGCCATAAAAGATGATTCCTCTCAAATTTTCCCCTTCATATTCTGTTATGGAAAAGAATATTCTAAAACAAAAGTAATGAAAATTAAAATGGAAGTAAAAAGAACTTCAGACTCTGTAAGCTTAAAGGACCATACTACTTATTTTGCATGTTTGAGCCTAATATATTCAATTTTCATACACGTTTCTGACAATCATTTTCCAAAGCATACTACTGGAATGGTGAATTAAAAATGTTTTTCCTACCTTCCAGACCTCCATTGGTTTCAGTTCATTCTGCTATTAAAATCAACTTGTTGATACTTGAAACGTTCTTGGGATAGGTAATCCATCATCACCAACAAGATGTTTATTCAAGTTTTTTTAGAAGTTATGTAATTTTAGCATTTAAGCTCAATAAAAAGCGTGGAGTAAATGTATGCTTCCACCGGGGAATATAGTCCCAAAAGAAGACCTGTGTTTATGGAAAAATTTAAATGACCGTGACTTCATAAGGCTGTGTAACTATTAGCAGGAGAAACATGGATTTTTAAGGTGGGTGTATCACTTGAATATTTGATTTTGAAAGATTAAGAGATTTTGCAAAACATCAGGAAAGCTGAAATATGGTTTTATCCTTTGGGAAATGATTGTCAGTAATGTAACATGTATGAAAATTGAATATATTAGGCTCAAACATGCAAAATGGATGGTATAGTCCTTTAATCTTAACACGATGCATTTAAGGGTCTTTAAAGGTTTAAAATTATGATGTTCTGTTTATAAATTAATGTAAATCAAAATGAGGAAAGTGGCCTCACATTCATTTCTCAAACAGGATGAGCTGCATTATTTGGGAGGAAATTCTGTCTTATGGGTCAAAGAGGCATTTAGACACTGCTATGTTTTCCCATAATGCATAGCAAAATGTACTTTCGGTGACTTTCTCTTGCGCTAACTGGTGAGCTCATGCAGTCATTTGGACAAAATCCTTGTTTATTCCTTACTTTGATTTTGATGCTGCCAACAGTACTTCACTATATTTCACAATGTACCCATAACAACAGGGAAAATACCATCTATACCACCAAATACCACCATGTCACAAAGGTAATGCTTAAAAAAAGAAGAGAGAGTAAAGAAAGAGTGGCATGTGCTGGCCTGATTGAGTTCCATTCCCTCGAGTTTTCC
Source organism: Lucifuga dentata (assembly GCA_014773175.1). Lineage (NCBI taxonomy): Eukaryota > Metazoa > Chordata > Actinopteri > Ophidiiformes > Bythitidae > Lucifuga > Lucifuga dentata. The sequence goes on along the minus strand of VXCM01002819.1, from coordinate 92,566 downwards.
TCCAATTCATCTCTCCTTTATTCTTTTTCTCTTTCTTTCCATTTTTCTCTCCTCTCTCCTCTCCTCTCCTCTCCTCTCTCAGTCCACATCTCTCCCTCTGTCACAGCGGCGATGATTATGACTAGTGAGCATAATGCATAGCCATGAATAGGACTGTCCGGCTGATTGTGATGTATAGTTTTTCATTACCGCTCCCCGGCCCCCGTCATTAGGCACAGGGTGGATGGGTGGAGCTGGGTACAGGAGAGGGGGTGGATGGTGGCGGAGGTGGGGTATCTATTTATCCTCTAATTTGTTTAAAAAAAAAACTCCCCCCTCCCAATCAGGGGGCACGGTAATCGCCTGCACGTACGAGAGGCCCTGACAGCCAGCACCTGATGAAGAGCTATGTGGTGTCAGGCCACTGTGTGTGTGTGTGTGTGTGTGTGCGTGTGTGTGTGTGTGTGTAAGAGAGAGAGAGAGAGAGAGAGAGGGTGTGAATGTCAGCTGCAAAAGTATCCATCTCATTTTATGTAAAACAAGTGGCAAAAGCTGCCAAGCTAGTGAGTGAATTCCACTCGTTTCTGACGCAAATCAGCTCGTTTCTGCTGTTTTTCCAAATCAAGAGTCATTTCCCCGATGCTGCTGAAGTCATCTCACTTATTCTACCTTATTTCAACCAAGATGCTTTTTTCTACTGAATCAAAGACAAGTGGAGTAAAGTGGGAAACTTTGAGAGCAAATTTGAGCTAAAGGACTGTTAAAGGACCATACCAACCATTTTGCATGTTTGAGCCTAATATATTCAATTTTCATACATGTTACATTACTGACAATCATTTCCCAAAGGATAAAACCGTATTTCAGCTTTCCTGATATTTTGCAAAATCTCTTAATCTTTCAAAATCAAATATTAAAGTGATACACCCACCTTAAAAATGCATGTTTCTCCTGCTCATTGTTTGCAGCCTTATGAAGTCACGGTCTTTTAAATTTTTCCGTAAATGCAGGTCTTCTTTTGGGACTATATTCCCTGGTAGAGACATACATTCACTCCACACTTTTTATTGCGCTTAAATGTTAAAATTATGTAACTTCTAAAAAACTGAATACAGTCTTGTGCACAATGATGGATTATCTATCCCAAGAACGTTTCAAGTATCAACAAATTGATTTTAATAGCGTACCAGAATGAACTGAAATCAATGGTGGTCTGGAAGGTAGGAAAAACATTTTTAATTCACTGTTCCAGTAGTATGCTTTGGGAAATGATTGTCAGTGATGTTACGTGTATGTAAAATGAATATATTAGGCTCAAACATGCAAAATGGATGGTATGGTCCTTTAAATGATTTCTAAAGTTTATCTAGTCAGGCGATGAATCGTTAAAAAAAAATCATCTTTTCTTGTTTGCTTGTTTACATTTGAACTTTAAATGGGATATTTTATGCAGATTTCCATCTTCTTATTTTCATTTACAATTTAGTTTGAAACCTTTACAATGCTTTCATGTGCAAAAAAAACAAAACAAAAAAACACTGTGCACACTGAGTGATAACAGGCTGCTTTTAGGCTGTCTCATTAAGGTCCTCTCTCAAAATGCCCAGAAAAACACCTGTTTTTTTTTTTTTTTTTTNTAAAAAAAAAAAAAGAAAAGAAAAAAAAAGAAAAAACAAGATTATTGAACTTCATTTCTGTAACATAACTATGAGTTTTTGGTTATCTTTTCAAAAATGAAATACCCCTGGACATCCCACACAGAATGTAAAAAATGAGGCAGAAAGAACAGAACGGTGGGAGATTAAACCCATCCGATGTCTTGGCGTCAGATCCACTCTGACAAAATTTCAAGTGTATATATTAGAAATTTGGATTTTTAACGGTCCCAGCGGACTGTTCTGATTGGCCAGCTGCTTCAGGCCTGACCTGGTAACACCCACAGACTGTGAAACACAGGTGATGACCAAACATTAGTAGGCTCGTACTCAGGTGGGCGTGTCTAACCAGGTGAATGAATGAAGCTTTTCGGGCAGTTCAGGACCTACGGGTTTGTCTTATTGGATGCATTTCTATAGGTGCCAAGTTTTGACACTTTGACACTTTTCAACAAATACTCCCTGTTATATTACGGCAGAAATGTGAACAAGGTGACATGAGTGGTTAAGGTGGATATAATTCAGAATGAGAACCAGATTATTTTGTGTAGATCTGATCCTGATGATGACGCCAGAGCAGCTGATTCCTCGCCGCCTCATCCTGTCTGGTAATGAATAACCATTTGGTGTAAATGGCAAATGACATAAAGGGAGGGAAGAGAGCAGGCTGCCATGCTTGCCCTCCGATGGCAACGTAGACACACACACACACACACACAAACACACACATTCCTGCATGTCAGGGAGTGGAAGAAGGCACAGATACTGCTGAGGAAAAGAGTGTGTGTGTGTGTGATATCAAAGGTGGAGACATGGACAGGCTCAGTAAATAATGATTTAATGGGGGGGGAGTATCTCTCATTAAAATGTACACACACACCACACACACACACACACAGAAAGAGGGAGAGAGAGAGACAAAGAGAGAGAGAGAGAGAGAGAGAGAGAGAGAGAGAGAGAGAGAAAGAGAGAGAGAGAGAGAGAGAGAGAAGGAAACAATGATCAAAAGCTCTTAAATTACTTGACTGACGACAATTAAAAAAAAGGATAATGAAAAAGGACTTTGGCACTTTAAGACTTCATGTTGCTTTTTTTTTGCTACAGAAACACAAATACAAAAATGGGAAAAAATACACCTTTCCCATGTACAGAATAAAATCAAACGCTGTCACTCGATTTAAAACAAACATACTCAGTCCTCACTTGGCAACATTTGTGCTTCAACTTTCTGTCTTTACATTTTTCTTTCTCTGACACGACGATTTAAAGTCATATTATCTGCATGACTAAAGACTGTGTAGCATTACATGATACACTGGTGTTGAGAACTTTTGTTAGCTAACGTGGTGCAGTTTAGATTCCTGATTAACTGTCTGTTCTTGGTTGGCAGAGGGTGAATCACTGAGGTCAGAGGTCAGATTAGACTATATCCTGTATACTGCAAGGTTCATCATTTGTGATGTATTTGGATATGATATGATGTAGTTTTAGGTCATGTAGATGAATGCCATGATTGGACTTCTTAAATTTATTTTTTATTTTTTTATTAAATGTGAGATTTTATTATGCTGATGGAGTAGATCCCAGGAAGAACAGCTGTTGTGGAAGCATCAACTAATGGGGATCCAATGAAATAAACAATAAGCAGAAAAATCTGAGAGGAAAATGAGGCTGAAACAATTCTCATATTCATAAGAAAATCTCCAAATGATTGTTTTGCAGTTGGCTATATATTGTATTTTTATATTGTATTTGTCATTCCTTTTCTTGCTTTATATCCTGGCTCGCTGCATGTCAGGAGGCATCAGCTGATCTTAATTATTTTGTTGTGGAGTCCATTGCATGTATGGGGAGTTTGGTTGCGTGATACAGGGAGAGATGGTCACAGTGTGTGTGTGTGTGTGTGTGTGTGTGTGTGATCTGCACAAAAACACTGCAGGAGGAAACACACACACGTGCACAGAAAAGAAGCAGGATGTCAACATGTTGTCATTAGCTGGACATGATGGGGAAGGACAGCAAACACACAATATTACACACAGAGTGTTAGCAGTTCTGTAGCTTTTTCAGCTGGTCTGATCTGGATTCTAAGCTAACATAACAGAGACCAGGATGTTCGGAACTAAATTACGAACAACTTTACCCGCAGCTATTCAGAGTAGGAATGATAAGTTCCAGCAGTGAGTTCATGCTTGATTCCTACTGTGCTTAAAGTACCAAAACACTGCTTTGTCTTATGAGTAATTCTGAGTTCTGATAAATGTTACAAGATCTTTTGAATTATTTTCTCAAGTGGATGAGTCTCTCTGGATCTCTTCATCTACAGAAATAGAAAGGTTTTTGCCTCCTATGTGTAGTTTTCCATCTTCTTTAAAAAGTCTCTGTTGCTGTTTTGATAAGTGTAAAAAACAAGCTAATAACAAGCTGAGTATTTACAAATAGCTTTTGGCTGCCCCGGTTTGTGATTTGACAAATCCTCATTTAGGATAACCGCATGATTTTGGTCTGTGTCTGTGTTCCCTGACTCTGGTGTCTGTGGAAGTAGATTCTTCCCAAAGGTGCAGCATTGCAGATTCATCCTAATTTATTTATTTTTTTAGGATTTTGTGAACCAAAATGAAGGTGGTGGTCTGTGTGGTGGGTTTCCTGCACACCTCCATGCTCAGTTTGGACCCCTTTGTAATAGAAACTTTACAATCCAGATAGGTCAGTTTGTTGTCCTTTATACAAATGCATCATGACTCTTTCATGTACGTATAACAGAGTCTCAGAGTGTCAGCCTGCGGACCAGATGCAGCCCGTGAGCCACCAGCTTAAAGCCCTCAGTATGCCTGATCATTCATCATTATGTTTGGCCCGCATGAGCAATTAAATGAGCAATTAAATTTTTTCCCTCGAAATACATATTTCTATTATTGCATTTGAAATATGACAAAAAAAAAAAAAAAAAAANAAAAAAAAAAAAAAAAAAAAACAGGAGAAAAGAAATCGTGACCATTAGCAGTCCGCTCATCTTCAGGTTTGTGACTCACTTGATAAGCGCTTGTGATCGGATATGATGCAGCAGCCAAATGGACGGTTATGCTAATTTTGTGTAGCTACTTTTGCTAGCTACACCAAACGCTGACATTGCAGAGGATTCGAGTAAAGAGCACAGCGCTTGTTCAAAATGTCACTTTCTAAAAATAAAGGAAAAGCTTACCTGAAGCATCACCAATTTCAAGAGAAATGGATAACTGCTTATTTTTTGTGGAGTATAAGGTGTCTCCTGTCTATCTTATTTGTAAGTAGAAAGTGGCCGTTCTGAAGGAATATAATCTGAAGTGAAGTTATTTCACAAAACACATAGAGAGTATGCCAAGTAGCAGGATGAGGAGAGGGACAGATGCATTGGTCAAAATACAGATCAAGACTGAGTGATGCTCACATCCATTCTCAGTGTCCACTGCTCACACTCTTAAAGCAAATACCACTCCTCTCTGTCAGCAGAAGCTCTGCCAGGTGTCCAGCTGCAGCAAGAGTGAGAAATCAACAAAGACTGTATGTATATCGTTGCATGGAATGTTTTTTTTTTTCTTTNCAAGAGTGAGAAATCAACAAAGACTGTATGTATATCGTTGCATGGAATGTTTTTTTTTTTCTTTCAATTGTTCAAGTGACCCCTCGGGAGGTCAGAGCCTGGCCATTGGCCCTCAGGTAATTTGACTTTGAGACCCCTGACGTATAATGACAGATCTTATTCTGATTTTATTTAAATGGTTTTTTTTTTTANTTTGAGACCCCTGACGTATAATGACAGATCTTATTCTGATTTTATTTAAATGGTTTTTTTTTTTACTTTTGCAGCAGCTAGAGAAGCAGCATCTGATGGGTTTGTTTCTCCAGTAATCGCTTTCGTCGATGCAGCCTTTAGCCATTACACTCCAAGCCGCTGGAACAGGGTTCCTGAGGATCTTTTTTCCTTACTGCTTATTTTTTGTATCATCTTATGGCTGCTTTTATTTACTATTATTCTGTTTTTAATACTTCTGAAATGTGCCAATTGCCTGTAAAGCACTTTGAATTGCATTTAGTTGTATAAAAGTTGCAATATAAATAAAGCTTGATTGATTGGTTGATTGATTCACAAACGTCAAAACGAAGCCGCCACTAAACGCTAAACGAACAAGAATAATCGGCTTGTTGCCTTGTGCATTAGGACTGTAAGTGCTGACCTATTATTAGGATACAATGTGTAATAAAACATAAGATTTGCTCTGAAAATGTTGCCCTACACTGTTGGAATGGCCAGTCTGGTGCTCAGGAATCTATTAGCCTGCATGTAAATGGCTTGTTGCTTTTACACGCCGCGGCTCTGGAGTGCAGCCACTCTCTTTGTAATTAGTGCTGCATTTCTGCCAGAAACCGCTGGCTCACCCCATGCATCCACTCACTCACACAAACACACACACACTCTCAAACAATTAGTGTGTTTTACCTGATAATGAAATTATGTAAATGGCAAAGGAGTCCGGGAGACGCTCGCTCATTCAATTCAAACAGGTTCAGGTCCCATTACCATATTTTGAAACATCTGACTTAATTAGGAGGACGAGGAGGGTCCAGGACCCGGGGAGAGGGATGAGAGAGACAAGAGAGACAAAGACTTTTAACGGCATCCATTCGCCTCATAAAGAGGTTATTAAGAGTCGGTGGATGAAGATGGCCCCTAATGATGTGTTGGGGAAATTAGGCCGATCAAACATTAAAAGCCGAGGCCCCCCTCCTGTGGGCAGAGAAGCAGCCAAATGGGTCAATTAGAGAGGTATTATTTCTCTCTCTCTCTCTCTCTCTCTCTCTCTCCCTCCAAGACAGGAAAACAAGTGGAAGCTGATCTGCATAAAGTGTTTATCAAGACAGACGTGTCCACTTAGGGATGAGCACAGTGAAATACCTCATCCAACCAGATGCAAACAAGGAGGAGGGAAAGCGGGCTGAATATGTTCCTCTATGCACGCGTGTGTGTGTGTTTTCTTAATTAACAGGGTAATTGTGTGTGTTTGTCTGTGCATGTGCAGTTTTTGGCCTTACGCTTTTTGTGTGTGTAGGTGAGATTTTGTGTGTTTGTGTCATTTGTACAGGATTTGGAGGTAAGGATGGGGGGNCTATTAGTGGTCCTCAGTCAAGAAGTAATTCAGTATGGGCTGCATAACATCCTGGTCATGAATTAAAATAACCAAATTAACATGTAAAGCTCTTGAAATTGCTAAAAATGAAGTACTGGAATACATCATGGCTGGATGAGAAGAGTAATGTCCTGGCAGAGAGTCTACTACCTATAAATTGCAATTTCATCCCTTTTTTAAAAAATTGTGTTTTACCTTGCCTTAAAGTGTCATATTTTCAATTAATTGCTGCACTGTAAAATGTAGTTAAAATTAAACTTCGGTAAAGGTATAAATCCTACAACCGGGTGCTTTGATGTGGGTTAAATAGCAAATACTCAAGGTGCTGCAGAGAGTTTTGCACCTTTTTTTGTCTTTCTCCCTTGCCTTTGATAATGAAAAGGATGTGAGAGAGAAAGAGAACACTGAGTGAGAGAGGAAAAAAAAAAAAAAACGAGGCATCCGAGGAAGAAACTGTAATTCTTGCGTAGGGTTTTGAAATAAATTAGCTCTTAGCCGTTCGGGGGTTAGGCTAACATATTAGAATTTTCCATCTGCTCGCTCTAAATCATCTGCGAGCCCGCGCGGCGCAAAGGGCAGCCTGCTCATCTCTCAACCTGATGACAGATTGCATTACCGAGCAATATACCTTTATTTCCCCCATTTAATCCTCAGCACAGGGCCGATCAGTGCACAGTGAGCGATAATAAGACACAGATTCATGTATGTGCACAGTTAAACGTGGAAAAGCACACGCACACATGCATGCAAATGCAACATAAATGCACGAGCAGATAAGTGAAAAAAACAAAACAAAACAAAAAAACAAAAAAACAAAACAAGTGCAGACATGAACAAATCCGGTGTAATTTTATAATCAGCAGATAACGTCTTGGTGTTTACCCGCTGCTTTGTGTTACGGAAAAAGGTGTCAAAACAGGGTCGGTGTACCTGAAGCACTTAGCAAAAACCACCCAGACACACACACACACACACACACACACACACACACACGTCACTCCTTCTCCTCAAGTAGCACCGTCTCGCCCTGCTCTCCTCGTGCATCAGTAATCAACCTTGATGCTCGCCGCTGTTGTGGCCATTGATTTTTCTGTTCCACATGTGGGTGAAAATTGCACTTTAAGTTACCCTGAGTGTTAAATTAATAATGAAACCGCGAGAGTGCCCTCTCCTGACTTTCAATTAACACCGTCAGGATTAGAGGGGATGGATGGAGGGATGGCAGAGGGAGAAGGAGAGGAGAGAGAGAGGAGAGAGAGGGAAGGACTATCCATGACACCCACTCGCCCGCTGGGTTTCGATCATTTTGGTGGCCTTGTGTGGGAGGTTTGTTAAAAATGGGCGCCTCCTCTTGGACTGGGCTGGAGTGCGTTTGGTTTAGTTTTTAGAAAAACCCATTTGATATGGAATTTAAAAGTGCAAGATACAAACATTACCAAAAATAAGAAATTCTAGGTCATGTGACTATACAGGGGTGCACTTTTTTTTTTTAAAGTCTGATACTAAAAAAGTTATGTAAATGAACCAAAGATATCCAGCNACTTTTTTTTTTTAAAGTCTGATACTAAAAAAGTTATGTAAATGAACCAAAGATATCCAGCCTAATCTTTGCAGAGATTGATTATCAGCTTCTGCTGCTGCAGTCTGAGGAAGGTGAGCTGCAAAATACCAAAATATCATGTGTGAGAAGCTAATTCTGCTTGGCTGGCAGACGCCTCCATATTTTCAGCAAAGTGCCGCCATGCAGACCATCTAATATTGTCAAACTTCTCAAACTTTACAAAGGAAGTTCCTCGATATCAATATAAATTTCTCTGTCTCATTTTTTTGCTGCCCCATTTATAGAGTGTAATGGTTCACACACACACACACACACACACACACACACACACACACACACACACACACACACACTTGTCTGTGAATCCAGTGTATGCACTCCTACATTCACTGTCTCTTGAATTTCATCACAGTTCTTGCTTAAAGCTTGAAAACATGTAGTGAGGACAGGCCGTTTGAACCTGCTGCAGGAAGAATCAGGACATGGTTTTCTACCTATGGAAAAGCCAATTGAGGTGACGTATATATGTGCAGCCCTACAGAGCAATCATGTAAAAGAGAAGCAGTTGGACATATGCACTGGATTATGTAGCTATTTTAAGGTTGGTTTGCTTTATCGTAGTAATGTATTTAGGCTAATTTAACGTAGAGTTACTGGAGATACTGTAAGCCTTAAAAAATGGGCTGCATGATCAATATAACTTTTTTCTTTCTTTTTTTTTTTTTTTTTNTTTTTTTTTTTTTTTTTTGTTTTGAGTCCTGAAGCCTCATAAATAAAAGAAATCTGTTAAGAGTGGAGAGATTATTTGAACCTGCTTCCCACACAAGTGAACTTGCTTCAGGAATTTTATAGAAAAGAGTGTCAACTAAATGCTGAACTAGAGTTAAGAAAATGGAGCATACTGGCAATTGTGCATCTTTGAGCACAATAAATATGTTCAGTGGGGTCCAAAAGTCTGAGACCACATGTAAAATCTGTGATGTTTTCCACATAAATGTGGAAATAATCAGAAAGTCTGGCATCACAAGAAGCTCTTTGGAACATTGTCACATCATGCTGGGATAACTTGGCCCATCAGGTTTTGCTGAAACTTGTGGAGTCCATGCCAGCTGGAGTGATGCTGTCATTAAAGCAAAAGGAGGGCGTACCAAATACTAAGATATTCTGACATTCATGTACATATTTCAAAGATTCAACTTTTCACTCAAATTGTTAAGATGATATTATCATTTGGAATGAAAAATCCTGTATTAAATTCAAAAAGAATGCAAAATAGAAGCATTTTCACAGTGGTCTCAGACTTTTGGACCCCACTGTATCCATGTTACATTAATGACAACAAATTTGCAAAAAATAAAAAATATATTTCATATTTCCTGTTATTTTTTCAAATCCCCAAATCTTTGAAAATCAGATGTTCAGGTGATACAGCCACCTTAAAATTTAACGTTTCGCCTGCTCACACTTTTCCACGAGTGTAGAAGGCATTGTCATTTTAATTTCTCTAAAAGCAGACTTCTGGGACTGTATTTCCTATATATTGGGCTCAAATGTGCATGATCGCCGGTATGATCCTATAAGTCTTTGATCGAGTCTTACGACTTTCTTTTCCTGTTTCAAGATGTTAACTCCTAAAATGACATGAATTCAAAGAAAAGAAATCTAGTTTCATTTATCTTCATTTTGAAGATTACTGGGCTGAAGAGGATTAAATGTAAGCGATACAACACATTGACAGAGTTTAAAACTCAATACTATAAAATGTCTCCTAATTTCAGATCTATTTGTGGTTCTTTCCAGTACACATTTTTCATTTGGGAGCAGGCGAGTTACAGAGTCGGTTTTTCTGACAATAGGTAGCATTTGTGTGTTGCTGGCTTGTGATGTTCTCTGAGATTTTTAAGTCAGGAATCCCCCCATTTTGTCTGCTCAGGTCGTCCAGTCACAGAGACACGTGTCCACAGGAAGACAAACACAGCAAACACAGATAAACAACATGCCAAGGCAAAGGACACAGGTGTCTGCTGGCAGCTGGCCCTGCTGGACACGGACACACACACACACACACACACACACACACACTGCCAGTTCATTCTGNGGCCCTGCTGGACACGGACACACACACACACACACACACACACACACACTGCCAGTTCATTCTGACCCTGCTTTCCTCTCTCTCTGTCAAGGGAAACACCTGCCTGATGGAGCTCTATTTAGGGAAAATGGGAATATCCAGGAGCCAATTGAGCCATCTTGTGTGTGTGTGTGTGTGTGTGTGTGTGTGTAACACAGAGAGACAGAACATGATAGTGTGTCTTTGTACCTACAATATGTAAGGCAGACTCTCCATGTAGACATTGATGTATCTGCATGTGTGTGTGTGTGTGTGTGTGATTGTTGTGTATGTGAAAAAAATAATGACAATGTGTGTGTGTGTTTGTGGTTTGAACAACAAGCTAGTACATTAGGACTGTCAGAACTGCGATGATCAGTCTGAGAGTTTTGCCAAACAACCAACAAATTCTGTTTTTTATGCTTTCATCCAAAATCTGCAAAGTCAAACTAGTAACTGTAATATATTTCCATACATGTAGTGAAATAAAAAGCACAGTATTTCCTTCTGAAATGTAGCGGAGTTTAAGTATAAAGTAGAAAATACTTAAGTAACTCTAAATACTCAAATAAAACGAGTAATAAAGTATTTAAATTGTCCTTAAGAATGGGACTTTTGTCATTTTAATGAATGAGCGAAAGAGTCAAAAATAAAGAATTTCAACACAAACTACACAGCATAAAGATGACAAAGTTAAGTATCATAAGAAGAAAAAGTTACTCATAAATATGTTAAATGTGAAAATGTCATGTCAAGTTCATATTATACTTTTGTGATCTTGTGTCCTTTGTGCTGCATGGGTTTTTATTGTATGTTTATATTCTATATTTATTGGTTTTAAGGGAGTTTAGTCTACCAAAAAACATGCCAGGAAAATGCACCAAACACTTTCAACACACACTTCCATTCCATCATTGATTCAGGTGTTTCCTTTACTTCCTTTATTATGGAAGTTACCTGTGTGTCCTGATGTTTTCAGGAAGTGTTATGTTATGATGACTGGCCATGATACTGCAGGTGGGGACATGCTGTCATAATGAAGTAAGATATCAGATTTACATGCACACACACATGCACACACACACACACACACACACACAGCTGTAGGGAGGAGTGTCGTCATTCTTCCATAACAGGACGGTGAAATCAGGTCTCAGAGCTCCGTGAGTCTCTGTGTCTTCCTCTTCCTCCTTTCGTTCACACACACACACGTGCACACACACACACACACACACAAAGTACNTCCTCTTCCTCCTTTCGTTCACACACACACACGTGCACACACACACACACACACACAAAGTACCAGCTGCGATGTGTGTGTATGTGTGTTTTGTGTTGTCTTGTTGTACTCTACAGTCCAGCGTGTTCAGATCATCCTGGCTAATAACTTCCTGTTTCCTGTTTCTGACTCTGCTACTTCCTGCCCAAAGAGCCACGTGGATTCAGGCCCAAAGAAAACACAACTGATCTGTCACACACTCACAAATAAATATGCATTCCCACACACATCTGCGACCTTTGCCTGTTTATATCCGCACACAGCACACATCCTTGTGTTGTTATAATTGAATTATAGACAGACAAAGAGCTGAAAAGTCCATTAAACTGAGGATGTTACATCTGATGAATAATGAGCGTGAATACTTTGTGCCTTTGTAGGCTGAGTCATTCACTTTACAATAACTTACTGTAAAAGAATCAAAGAACCTCCTGATTGAATCAAACCTTATCCAATTTGTTAATAATACATGAAGTGACATACTGAGTTGATACTGTGACTGCTAAAGGTTTCTCATGGAATCAGAAGTGCTGAAAATGACAATCTCAGACTTACTAAACTGGGTGATTGTGAGACAATCATAAAAAAATCCTCAGTTGGTGATCAAAATGCGAAATCACAGCATGAAACGTTCACAGACAGTGGATTTAGCATTCTTGCAAACAAAGGCAGTCTGTCTGTGAAAAAATTCTGTTAGTGTCACAAATTTAGGACCAAAATCACACATGACTGCTGCTACAAACCAACAGGAATACAGTTTGAAATGTCATGAAGAAGCTGCTGAAGTTAAAATGATGTAATAATCATGGTGACTCTGTTTCTTGTGTATGTAAAATGTGTGCATTGTAACTGTAATGTCAGAGCCTTTAGTTAGAGGAAATTATGAGTCATTCAGGTTCTACTGTTTATGATTCAGTCCCTAAGTGTATTTAACCTACAGAGATTGTGCGGTTACATGGAGAGAAAAATATAGAACAGAGTGTCGTCAGCATAGCAGCGAAAGTAAATATTATGGTCCTGAATGATTCAACCAAAATGATGCAAGGAGAGAATAAGATGGGGCCTAAACTGGATCCTTGAGGAATTCCACAGGGGATGATATAGCTGAAGAGGATGAGAATGTGCATGTTGAGTGTAAATTTTCTGTTTAAAAGATACAGGGTAAACACCATCTTGAAGGCAGATTACAATACTACAGGTCTAAGAGAAAATACCGGTCTAAGAGAAAATACCCTTCAGAAAAGTCTTCAGCAATAGCTTACAGGAAAAAAAAATGCTAAATATGCTAATTAAAGCTAGCAATACAGGGGGTCATTCCTATGTTCCTAGGGTCCTATGTTCCTCAACTCTATATAGCACAATACAACAAATAATGGGTTAGGGCTATGGCTAGGGTTAGGGTTATTCTGTTAACACACATCGAGCGTGTGTTTTCTTATTCAGTTAACACACACATCAAATGTGTGTTAACAGAATAACCCTAACCTTAACCCTAACCCTAACCCATTATTTGTTGTATTGTGCTATATAGAGCTGGGGAACATAGGACCCTGGGAACACAGATACGCTCCCGCAATACTACAGAGCATACTTTGTTGATGAGAAGGAGGAATCGCCGAGTTTATTGTGGCAACAAATATTCTGCCTCAACAAAGCATCAGAAAAGGGGATTCTCTGTCCCACCATTACATACAGAGATCCACACAAATGTTTTTGAATAAAGTGACGGTCATCATAAGACATTAAATCGGGGACTTTGCACAGGTTGAAAACGACGTGGCGCCAACATCTTAATCATATTTGGAGCGCACGCCACAACTGCATCAAGCATAAACCAGGCTTAGTAGCAATGGGAATTCCAGATTGGGGAAAAAAATCAGTCCCAGTAAAAACATTTATGTTCCTATTTACCATGTTTCTACCTAGCATTGATTCCAAAAGATTTATGCCTTAATAAAATGGGTAGACTAGTTTTTGGCAGCTACACCCGTTACCCNCACACACACACACACACACACACACACACACACACAGCAGCCATTTAGCCAGAGCAAAGCAGAGACAGCATCATCCCAAACAGTACGGCAGCTTTGTTCTGTTGTCACACTCAGCTGTCCAGTCGCTTGATGCTGACAAAGACAAACACACACACAGAGCAACACAGGATGTTTACAACACACCCCCACATCCCCCCNGCTGACAAAGACAAACACACACACAGAGCAACACAGGATGTTTACAACACACCCCCACATCCCCCCATCCTCCACTGCCTCCTCCTCCTTCATCCTTTCCCTCTCTCCCTCTCCTCACTTTTACCGTACACCATCCTCTGACCTCGTTCCTACCTTGCGATTCTTACCCAATTTTCCCAACACCCCCCACCCTCCACCTAGCCCATATCCAGCTTGTTAACAGCTCATCACCGTCGTAGGAAATAGCGTGATGCTGAGGTAATGTCAGCTTCCTGTTTGACAGATTCATTCTCTGTTTTGATGCTGGTCAAGGTGAAACCCAGTGGCAAGTAAACAGGGGCAGACAGACTGGGAGATGAACATCGGGGGGTTAAAAGGAGGTGACGGCGTGGATCGCCGGGGCTAAAGCGCATCCCACGTGTTCATTCCAGGCGATGACCAGGGTCAAAATTCGGATGACGCCATCAACCGGCCAACATTTCCTCCCCTGTCAGTTGTTTTCCTGCCTTTCTCTCTGGTATGTTACCCAATAAAATAGGAGTATGATTAAGCCTGATCTTTAATAAAGCTTTTCCAGATGGCAAAAAGCAAGAGAAGCGGTTCTCCTCTTTTCCTGCAGTCTTATTAAATGCTGTGTAGAAAGCATAATATCAAAGCACTTCATCATTCTGTTGATTAATCTGGTTTCACAGACTAAATCCGCTTTATTCCTGAAATCTGAAGAGGGAACAAAACTGAACAATAACTTCAGTAATTTTAGCAGGTCAGAAGCAGTTTAATTTAATGATGCAAACGAGGAGAGTTATTGGAAATTATGCCGCTGCTGTTAATCCTCTGAGGTCATTTGTAGCTTCATTTGCCACCTAAAAGGCTGCAAAAAAACCTCAAAATCTTTAATGAACAGGACGACAAAGCTTGATTTGTAGAAATTTTATACATTTCAGACAATTCTGTGAAGGATTCTGTGAACTATGTGAAGTTATAGGAACAATTTTCTAATAAAAAAAATTAAACTTTCTTGAAAATATGAATTGTTATTTTTCTAGAAATTGTTTCTACTTTATTTCCATTTTTTCCTTTTACCCGAACTTTCTTTTATTTCCGAAATTCCTACAATACATTATTTAAAAGTATTTTTAATTAAATTTCTAAAAACAGTACTATAATGTAATAGTTAATTACTGCAAAAAGAGTATTATTCTATATTTTTAAGCCTCTATTATCCTTTTAACATCTTTCTTTTCTTCTTTTTCGGCCTTTATTTTGTCTTATTCCCCTCATTACCTGTAATTTGTGCATACATAGGCATCCCCCCTTTTATCCATCTCATAGATGAGCTCATTTATTACGGACATGTTTTGTTTGTTCTGCATTTGTATTGTTCTGTAAGTGTAAAGTTACAAATAAATTATTTAAAAAAAAAACCTTCTAAAAACAAGTAGAAAATTGGCTTGGCAGAAACAACTGATGAAGATTTTTGCTGCTTTGTCATCCAGACTACTGAAGGGGATTATTTGATGTTTTTTTTTTTTAAGGCAAATGAAGGCAACATAAAATGTGAAACTGCACTAATGACTTTAGAGTTCAGATGGTTAATATATGATCTGTCTGTGGGGAGGACGGTGCTGTAATGTGTTGATGCTCCGTCAGGCTGCTGCTGGCTCGCACATCATTCACTAATGAGTGAGTGACATCTGCTGGGGGCCCGTGTGACAGAACACCGTCACCCTGCCACACAGAAACATGTCTGCCTATCCATCCATCCATCCATCCATCCATCCATCCTGCTTCTCTCCTCCCGCACTGCTGCAGCAGGAGGTGTTTTGCAAATCTTAAAAGTCACAAAGTCATATTAAAATTGTCTTCTCTTAGCTCATCTTCTAAGGCCGGAAAATAAGCAACATAATATTTAAATACCAAAATTAGTTTAAAAAAAAAAATTGTATCGGCAACTGGAAAACAGAAGTTGCACAAAGCTTGTCTTGCATTTCACAAACATGCGGTTTTAAACAAACTCCCTCATGAATGCCACTTATAAAGTCACTCTGCTCTTCTGCTAACATCAGCACTCAACCTCATAACAATTTGTGAGCAGTGGATTATGAGCTTCTCACATTCCCACTGGTGTCGTGACACCTGATTTCTCCACTTTTTCCCTCCTCTCACACTAACTGATGGCTAACGCTGTCTCCCATGTGCAAGAAATGTTGACAGTACACATTAACTGTGATGCAAGCCTTTACCAATTTATCTGTATTCTTGCAGATAAATTCTTGGTGGAATACAAAAGTTTCTGAAGGACGTCATGTAATTCTTTCTTGGAGATTCACTAACCTTTCCAGACCAAAACAACAAAAACGCTAATGACAAGGAGAAACTAGAAGGATTCTCATTAGAGCATATACTAATAATAGGACTCAATTGCTTTATTTGTCGTGAGAAACATGGGATAAAGATGCCTGACTTTTTCCATTGAGATTGATGTATTACTTTTGAAGAAAATGACAAAAATGTTGAAAAATATCCTGTCTCGCAATGTTAGGAAATCATTTAAATAATTCCTGGATTCGTCCCTAGATTCAGATTGACACCAAACTGTAATGGCTTCATCAGAATTGGCCTGGATTTTTGAGTAACAGACAAACAAATGCAAGTGAAAACAAAACCTCCTTGACTTCGAGGTAAATATTACTAAAGTTGTAATAAATTATTCTTTTTTCCTATGGATATAAATCATATTTTGGAATCCAGTATTTAAACTCCTCTTAATGTTTTGTTTTGTCTTTTTTCTATGGTACTTAACTGCTTCCTTTCAGAGTGACGCACAAGTTGTGGAATAAAGCATCTCAGTTACCTGCCAAGTTTCTATCTGCTGAAGTGTCCTTGAGCAAGACACTGGGTGCATTCCAAAACCCTTATTTGATCATTCCTTGCTCCTCGCGTGACCCAGAAACCAATCTGGTCCATCATCTATACCACCCATTTTGCATGTTTGAGCCTAATATATTCAATTTTCATACATGTTGTTACTGATAATGATTTCCCAAAGGATAAAACCATATTTCAGCTTTCCTGATATTTTGCAAAATCTCTTAATCTTTCAAAATCAAATATTCAAGCGATACACCCACCTTAAAAATCCATGTTTCTCCTGCTAAGAGTTACGAAGCCTTATGAAGTCACAGCAGTTTAAATTTTTCCATAAACACAGGTCTTCTTTTGGGACTATATTTCCTGGTGCAAACATACATTCACTCTGCACTTTTTATTAAATGCTTCTGATTTTGAAATGATTTTTATTAAATGCTAAAATTATGTAACTTCTAAAAAAACCTGAATACACGTGTTGTTGGTGATGATGGATTACCTATCCCAAGAACATTTCAAGTATCAACAAGTTGATTTTAATAGCGTACCAAAATGAACTGAAATCAATGGAGGTCTGGAAGGTAGGAAAAAGATTTTTAGTTCACTGTTCCAGTAGTATGCTTTGGGAAATGATTGTCAGTAACATTACATGTATGAAAATTGAATATATTAGGCTCAAACATGCAAAATGGGTGATATGGTCCTTTAAGAACATTCCAAAGCTCTTATTTCTGTTCTGAGGATGGAGGAGCTTCATCAGGGAGTTGTGAGTGAGGAAAAACGCGAGACGATTCTGCAGGAAGTCTGTTATCTGACAGACACGCCCCTTTACTGGAAGAACAGATATACTATCTGATACACCAACACACATCTTAAACCGCATCATGAGTTTCATCAAACATGTGAACAGACTAATAACAGCATCTCAGGTGTAAAATGACTCTGATTATTTGTTTAATTTTGTCTGACTGATCATCTGTTTAAAAACGACTGGATGTGTGTTCAGTGCAGCTCTGAATGATAAAGAATCATAAAACAGTAAAACCATGGTAATGTATAAGAGCTATGGAACACCAGCTAAATTCCCACAAGCTCCACAGCTGCAGTCTCTGACCCTGATCACTGACCTTTGACCTCCTTTTGAATTTCCCTACTGGGATCAGTATAATATCATATTATTACATTTTGATCTTGACAATCTTGATGATTGCTCATTGATTCGGGCAGCGTCATGTGATTCTGCAATTTCCATATTTCAAACCCCTCAAATTAAACTCAGAGAACCATCCCTCCTTTTCTGATCCTCCTGCTGCCTTTCAAAAGAAGGATGGATAGCAGCTGGTGAGGACAGGCTAAAGAGGAGGGAGGTCAGAGAAGACAAGAGGAGAGGTGGAGGTTGAGGAGAAAAAAAGTTCAGGAGGAGGCTAGGAACAGGTAGAAGATGAAGATGGAACGCATGAGGATGAGATATGAAGCAACATTTTGACCTTCACTTTCAATGTTCCAGTTGAAGTGATCACGGTGTGTATTTTTAGCCAAAGTCGTTTGTGGTAAAATGCATCCATAGACAGCGTGCAAGTGACACTTGAGGGAAAGAACCTATCCTATATACATATAAAAAATCCAGCATAAAATCAATTAAAAATTAATTTTTAAAAAATCCTCTGCTTGTTTGAAACCTCTGGAGTCAAAAGTCAGTTTGTAATTTTACTTTTATGTTTTCATTTGGAGTCTAAGAAGCCGCACTGCAAAAACCAATAAATGTTAGCTTATGAAAAACTGATTCTAAAATTCTTCTTTGTTGATCAAGTCCTACACACTCGCTCTGCAAACAACAAACAAGAACATGTGAATTATTTTATGAAAATCAAAGATACTGCAGTCAAAGCTGCAGCTTGATATTTTGTCTTGAATTTTGCCTTGTTGTGTTTAAGGACGCTCGGATGTTTGGATTCAGCAGCAAAAAGCTTTACATAGACAATCATGTTATTATGAAATCAAAACTGGAAATAAACAATATGCAAATATAAGAACTGTGAAAATGTGAAAGGTTGGTTGGTTTATCAGCATGACATTTTAAGATTTCAGATGTGTCCTTGAATGCATCATCAAAGAGATTTTTAACACAGCTGCTGCATCACACCAAGAACATAACTGATGAAAAAATATGAAAAGCATTAAATGTTCATTGTGATTAACTAATTAGAAGAAAGTTTCAAATAGCTACAAAATATTGCAAACTTATACAACTATAGATTAATACTAAAAATGTGCAATTGTTATATATTGTTATATAGCACTAAAACAGGTACAACTGGGGTATGGTCCTTTAAAGGCCTTAAATAATGACAGGTCATGAAAATCCACACGTTAACAGCAACGTAAACGTGAAAAACACTGAAATTGCTGATTTTGTGCAACAGCTCAAATAAGTTAATCTAAGTGTGAGCTGAATAAATTCCTAAAATGTAAAACAGGAAGCGAGGCTGACAAAGAAAATGAAGAGGCTGGAGGCGAGGCGATGGAGTGGGCTTGTTTTGCTTCCCTGGTCCTCCTGACATACAAGCTGAACACAAATATCATTCATTAACAGTAATGTGCCATCTTAACACTGATGGATGGGACATAGGAGCACAGCCACCAGAACACACATACACACATGCGCACACATACACAGAGAGAGAGAGAGAGAGAGAGAGCCATAAAACACACACAGATAATTTAAAGACGGACCTGCTGGGGTGCTGGGATGGCTGACTATCAGTCACGCACACACATACATAAGTGCAGCCACACTCACAAACACATACACCACACACATATACACACACACACACACACCTCCACATGCATACACACATGCAAGCAGGCGCAGACAATCATACACACAGAAGCTGGAGCTCAGGTGTCAGGTACCACACTGTAAATGAAGACATTTCCTACAGCTGGCAACCTTTGATGACTCCATGATTCCTCTGCTGCTCGCCAGCTCTCCTCAGAGAGAGAGAGAGAGAGAGAGAGAGAGAGAGAGAGAGAGAGAGGGGAGTGACCACCATAAAGAGAGAGAGAGATGTTGATGTTTTTTGTTTTTTTTTAGATTGGAGTCTTTACTCTCTATGAAACATCCTGACCTGCGGTGTCTTTGGTTTAAAGGACCACACCATCCATTTTGCACGTTTGAGTCTAATATATCCAATTTTCATACATGTTATGTTACTGACAACCATTTCCCAAAGGATAAAACTGTATTTCAGCTTGACTGATATTTGGCAAAATCTCTTAATCTTTCAAAATCAAATATTCAAGTGATACACCCACCTTAAAAATTGATGTTTCACCTGCTAATAGTTATGCAGCCTTATGAAGTCACGGTCGTTAAAACTTTTCCCATAAATGCAGGTCTTCTTTTGGGACTATTCCCCGGTGGAGACATACATTCACTCCAAACCTTTTATTGTGCTTAAATGCTAAAATTCCGCAACTTCTGCTTGTGTTGGTGATGATGGATTACCTATTCCAAGAACGTTTCAAGTATCAACAAGTTGAGTTTAATAGCGTACCAGAATGAACTATAAAACCAATGGAGGTCTGGAAGGTAGGAAAAACATTTTCAATTCACCATTCCAGCAGTATGCTTTGGGAAATGATTGTCAGCAATGTTACATGAAAATTGAATATATCAGGTTCAAACATGCAAAATGGTGGTATGGCCCTTTAAACATGCTCATATAATGTTTTTACTTCAAGGACTCATTATTACATTATTTTGAGACATTATTCAGCTTCTATAAACTCGCCAAACAACAAGACCAGCTCCCTGCAACAGAATCTTCAATACAGTTTATACTCTGAGCCACTATGTTAGACTAAGCTTTTTTTTTTTNAAAAAAAAAAAAAAAAAAAGAAAAAGCATGCTGAAGCGGATCATCCCAGATCTGCTTCGGGGCACATCCATGTATGGAAATATATCTGATATGTGTCGGATTTTTGAATTTCCTTCTCATTCTGACTCACACAATATGCGACAGTCTCCTATTTAGTCTGAGCAGCTGATGAAATTTACATCACGCAGACCTTCATGGATCTTTCCAAAAATATAGTATAGTATATAGTATAGTGGAAAATATAGTTTGGCCTTTACAGTCACAAATATCATGAGGATAAGGCGAGATGGATTGTTTCTTTAATATGTCTGAGATGTTGGATTTCACTTCATAATAATAAGAAATTCTGATTTATACCTAATGAAGTTTAGCTCTTTTGCACCACTGTCCTGTAAAAATCCGGATTTTTATCTGGATCGGGTTTGTGTGAAATAATGGTCTTGTCAGGCTGGCTGGACATGTTGATATGCGTGACACAATAATAAAATAAAACATTCAAATTCAATCATGAAGTTGACATCATTAGTCCTGGATCCAATATTTTTTTTTTTTTGAAAAAAGTTTTTCAGGTTAATGATGCAGTTTAGTCATGATCCTTTCTACGATCCTTTGTGGGAATCTTCTTTATGCAATAAAGTTTTTAAGAAGAAGGAACTCCTGATGGAAATACGCACAACTACAGCGGTCCTTAGCTTGAGATGCAAGACTTCTAAAGGTGTGAATCAGGTGAAGGGAATTTATTATCCTGTCTGGATTTTCTTCCTTTTTCATTTCTACCTGCTGAAGATGGTTTCAAAGTAAAACAAAATGCAAAGATCCTCTGAGAGTTGTGGGAAATGTGCTTTTAATAGTATTAGTGAAAAACAAAGCTCGCAGCATTACCGCACAGGCTGCCTCATCTTTTCACCATCGCCTCATTAATTATACCAAACCACACTAAAACTGACAATGACATATCGCTACACGCAGCAACTTTAAATGCCTTGCTGCCGTATGAACTGTACAATGTGAAATCTATTGTTTCAATCTGATATTGATATCTTCGGTTCGGATTTAATATTGAATTTTGGTATGAAATTTTAAATAAATAAACATTTCCCTGCCTTCACCGCGGAAACGCTAACAAGGTTATTGGTCAGTTATTCCACTTTCCCCTAATAAATATTCTCAATTTGATTCCTGGTCCAACATCCCATCACCTACCGACTATTCACATGATAATATTAACAGATGAGAGAGAGAGAGAGAGAGAGAGAGAGAGAGAGAGAGAGTCAAATGATGATATTAGAAGAGAGGGATGGTTAAAGAGATGGGTGCTGTCACCGTTATGCATCTATGGCTCCTCAACATAGCAATACTCATTTGTGAGTGTGTGTGATTGTGTGTGTGTGTGTGTGTGTGTGTGTGGTAATATGAGAATTTTTGCTGAGGGCTGACCTCTCCTGCCCCTCTCATTTCCATTCAGCCATTTTAGTTCTTTTCAGAGCTGGCGGAGCCATTGTGGCTCAACCAGGGAGCAGTTTGTCCTCATTAGAACTGTTCTGAATGAAACTGGAGAACAAAGCATGATGGGTATAAATTCTGATATAACAGCAGAGGAGAGGAGAGGAGAGGAGAGAATGAGGGGGCGAAGATGAGGAGAGGAGGAAGAAATAAAGGAAAGGAAATGATAGAAAAGGTAGAGGGAGAGGAGCAGAAGAGGATTAGAGAAGAAAAGAGAAGGAGAGGAAGAGGTGAGGAGAGGAGTAGAGATGAGAGAGATGAAAGAGAGGAAAGGAGATGAAAGGAAAGGTGAAGGAGAGGAAGAGATGAGGACAGGAGGAGGGGAGAGATGAAAGAGAGGAGAAAAGGAAAGGAAAGAGAAGTAGAAGAGAAGGAGGAAGAGAGAAGAAGGAGAGGAAGAGATGAGGGGGAGAGATGAAAGAGAGGAGAGAAGAGGACAGGAAAGAGAAGGAGAAGAGAAGGAGAGAATAAGGAGAGGAAGAGATGAGGAGGACAGATGAAAGAGAGAAGAGGAAAGGAAAGAAGAAGAGAAGGAGGAGAGAAGCAGGAGAGAAAGAGATGAGGAGGGGAAAGATGAAAGAGAGAATAGAAGAGGAAAGCAAAGACAAAAGAAGAGAAGGAGGAGAGAAGGAGAGGAAAAGAGGAGAGGGAGAGGAGGAGAGAACAGATGAAATAGAGGAGAGAAGAGGAAAAGAAAGAGAATGAGAAGAGAAGGAGGAGAGGAAGAGAAGAGGAGGAGAGGGACAGACGAAAGAGAAGAGTAGAAGGCCAAACACATTTCTTATCGTTTCTGATTAATACACCAATAATTAAGAACATTCTGAATAATGATGAAAGGATGAGGCTGCTGATAAAAGACTAAAACACTAAACATGTTAAAATCTGCTCTAAAAGCATTCAAATCTCTCTGCATGCACAGAGTCGTATGACAATGAGCATTATCATACGGAGCAAATGTCCTGATATATACGCCGTGCTGCCACGCCGGCGTTATCGTTATGGATTAGGCCATTCCATACGTGCTGCAGCCAGGCAGAGATGTATCGGCCGTATAAAAACCGGCTCTCTGATGTACTTTATCATTTATTCCATAACACCCACCGCATACACACCGCTAACATATATTTCACCAAGCGGCTCCAAATAACTCAAAAGTCACAAGGTTCTCGTTGTTTTCTTCGGTTTGGCTCTCTCGCCTTGACTCGGTGTCCTTTTTTTCTTTCTTTCTTTCTCTCTGTCTTTGTTTTGCCGTCACACTCTTTTGTCCTCCCATCTTTTCCGAGCTATTTGTCGTACAGACAGGTATCAATCGGGCTTTTTACTGGAGCCAGTCATGGAGAATGGAGGCCGCATCCTCAATACACATGTCAAAGCTTATTTTACAATGTTGGAGATGTGTGCGCACACACATACACACACACATGAACACACACCCTTTAGGTCAGTGACAAATGGTGACAGATTGATCCAGTGAACGTCCAGTCTATGTCACCTGAAACCACGTGAAAGGTACATGTCTGTGTGTGTGTGTGTGTGTGTGTGTGTGTGTGTGTGTGTTCTATAGTACGATATGAAAGCAAAGCCAAACTCGCTAGTGAGCCAAACACTGTCTCACTAGCATCACACGGTGGACATGTCTAAGCAGGTGTGTGGGCAAGTAAATTCAAGCGTGTTACGCTATGACATCAGTGTATTACAAAAGTAAAGGACCAATCAGAAACAAGCTTTTAGTCAAGTCCAGGGACTATAGGTTTTGTCTTACTGGATTTCTATAGGTGCCAAAGTCACGTTTTGGCACTTTGATAAACTTTAAAGGACCATACCACCCATTTTGCATGTTTGAGCCCAATTTTCATACATGTTACGTTACTGACAATCATTTCCCAAAGGATAAAACCATATTTCAGCTTTCCTGATATTTTGCAAAATCTCTTAATTTTTCAAAATCAAATACTCAAGTGATACACCCACCTTAAAAATCGATGTTTCTCCTGCTAATAGTTATGCAGCCTTATGAAGCCATAGTCCTTTAAAGTTTTCCATAAACACAGGTCTTCTTTTGGGACTATATTCCCTGGTGGAGGCATACATTCACTCC